>CM069908.1:92339026-92628186 GCA_036172215.1 Camellia granthamiana | reverse complement strand
CTAACCCAATTAAGCTAAGAAGTGTGTGTGGTAAGCCTTTCCAAACTAAAAAGGCAAATTATATGAAAGAAATAGAAAATAATGGATGAGAGAGTACAAGGAATCAAAGAGAGGAGGCTTGAAAGAAAATATTGGAAAGGGAAATTCACTATATCAACCCATTGTAAAGATTTAAAAGTTATTATTAAAAACTTTAATTGATTGATGGAAAAGCTAGATCTTGCGAATGAGTGCATGGAGGAAACTAAAAGAGGCACCAACGGATAGCTACATGTAAACCTTTAGCAAGATTGCTGATCTTTCTTATTGGGATCCAAACAATCCATGCCAAATGATAACACCATTAGTATACCAGAAGACACAAAACCACTTAATTAAAATACTCAACAAAATCAAGGGAGAGCTTCAATTGTTTGTATTTTCTCAAAAATATTTAGAACATGGCTTGTTTGGTTCGTTTTTGAGAAAAAAAAAACGTTCATAAATTTTTTTAAAAAAATGGAAACTAATTTGATAAAAATAAATATCAAAAACAAATTAAAAAAATTATTTCTAGCCTCCCAAAAGATAAAATTATGTAAAAATGATAAGTGTTTTTGATTTTTTTTTATTTCTTTCACCAAATTAATTTTTTGTTTTTTAGAAAAAAATTTCTGAAACAAGTTTTTGAAAACCAAACCAAGCATTCTATTCAAAAGAAAGCCACACACAATTACTACAGTAAAACGCATGACACAAGTGGAGACGTATGCAACATAACAACTGAGAAAAACTTAAGCTAACAACCAAAATGAAAGAATACACTAAAGAGGAGAACAAACAACTAGTTCCATCAATACAAGATATAATTTTTTTATCAGTTAGTATTAATATAAATATAATCATTTGTATCTTTTAAAGATATTTTATGATATGGAAAGAAAAAGAGGAGAAAAGATGAATGAGCTAGCAAGAATATGCAGAAATCCCCATCAAGAACAAAGGTTCCTTCAGAAATGTCAAATGAGTTTGGAGCCAAATAATGAGTGAAACGAAGTGATAATACATTGACCATCCAATATGATCAACAACCAACCAAAGACAGCTCAAAATGAGAGTAGCATATATTAAACATGAAATAAGGACCTTAAAAGATGCTACAGTATAACTTGTTATCAAAAGGCACAGAAAGCGCCAATTACTGACTCGGGAGTCTAAAAAGCATATAAATTTCAAGTAAATGATGCCATACTCACCCGTTGCCGAGATTTGTTCGAGTTCCCATCATCTTTATCAGGAGACACCTCAGTATAGTTCATAAACCTCTTACCCACACTCCTAGATTTCTTTATTGGGGCCATGGCCAACTTTTTCTATCTGTAAAACATCACTCGAGTTAATAGCTTTCAATATTAAACAAAAAAAACCAACATCACTCATAATTGTTGGTGCAAGAATGATAACAACAAAAACAATACATAAGAACAAATTTCTACTTAAAGAATACGTTTTATCAAAATAATAGTTTTAAATTTATGAAAAATCAAAAAGACAAGCTCGGGGATCAAATAAAAGCATTTTCTTCGTTTTTTTTTTTTTTTTTTGGTTTGGCACAAGCAATCCTACAGAAAAACAACACCATATCGGAGCATAATTCTATTATATTGTGGATATAACTGACAAAAGACATCGATATAGATCAAAATCCTTTAGGTCAACCTGTGACTTTATTCCTAAACTAAACACATAATTTTATATTTTTTTTTCATACAAAAATAGTTGTTATTTTCCTTTCCTGCCCTCAAATTGATTTATATCAGGTTAACCATCAGTCGGTCTTGCATCGCACCATTTCAACCAGTTCTACGACAAGTTTCCTTACAATGAATAGTTTTAGGAAGGGAAAATTTATGGAGGTCTAAAAGGCCTTTAAAGGCCTAATTACCATTCCAGCTGGTCCAAGCACATAGTGAAAAGGCAATCCTCTGTAAACCAAAAAATAAAGGTTGAGAGATACTTTCAAGCTACACAACGATAACGCAATACCCTTGGGGCACATTTGATTGTCTCACTATTGGTGGGGATTGAAAGTGGTGTGGGACCCACTGAACAATTTTTCTCTTATGGGGAGGATAGTAAGATCTCTTGTTTGTTATCATTGTTGAGAATCTTTGAATTGGTCTTTGGTCAACTTAAGCAAGAGTAGTATTGTGCGAATTAGGTTGGACCATAGTAGAGTTCAGAGGGTGGCAGTACTGATAGGTTGTGCTTGTGAAAAACTTCGATTTACATACTTGGGAGATAATCCTTGGACTTAAGCTCCCGTGTTTAAAAAGATTGGCCAAAAATTAGAGAGGTCAAAGAAAGCTTTGTTGTCTAGGGGTGATAACTACACTCTTGTGCAGTCTGTGTTAAGTAGCATCCCCATTTATTTTGTCTTTGTTCAATATCCCAGTTTGGATTGCTAGGAAGATCAAAAAGTTAATGAGAGATTTCCTTTGGGAAGGAAAGAAGGAAGAAAAGAAAGATCATTTAGTGAACAGGAGGATGGTTTCTCTTCTTCAAGAGAAAGGAGGCCTAACTATAGAAAATATTGTGGCTAGGAACATAGCCTTGCTTGGAAAATGGTGGTGGGGATTTCCTTTGGAAAGTGATTCTTTATGGTATGCCATCATTAAAAATAAGTATGGGGTTCAAACTAACGGGCAGGATTCTCATGTGGTTAGTAGGCGTACCAATTGCTGCCCATGGAAATCCATTTCTCATATTCTTCCACGAATGTCTAGATTCCTTTCTTTGAAATTAAGTGATGGAGAGAATATTCGACTCTGGCTCCCCACATCTTTACATGATGGCTTGGTAACATTTCTGTCCGTGGCTTCTTTGGCTTCTCCTAGTGTCGCTTCAATTTCTTGAAATTTAAACTTTCTAGGAATCTTATTGATCTGGAAAATATGAAATGGACAACTTTACTGTCTATACTCAATGGGGTTTCCTTAGCTCCAATAAGTAACTAGCGGGTTTGGCTTATTCATCCAACAAGCATTTTTTCAAGTAAATCATTCTTTGACAAAATTATTGATGAGCCAAATGCTCTTCCTTTCCCTTTCCACAAGGGAATTTGGAAAGCGCCTGTGCCTCTCAAGGTGAAGATCTTTATATGGTTCTTGGTCCATGGAAGCGTATTGACGAATGATCTATTTCAATCAAGGAGGCCTAATCACCGTCTTTGTCCACAATGGTGCATTATGTGTAGGAGGAATGGTGAATCAATGAACCATCTTCTTTTGCACTGTTCCATAGCATCGAAGCTTTGGCACCAGCTTTTTCGTTTGACCGACGCTCATTGGCTGGCTACACGGGAATGTGCTAATAAGCTCCTAATTGATTTCCAAGGTTTTTGACGTTAGAAAAGTGCAAAAGTGTTATGGTGGTGCGCCATTTTTTTCCATTTTCTGAGAAATTTGATTAGAAAGGAATGCAAAGATTTTTTTAGGGCCTTTAGCCAAATAAAACAAAAACAAAAACAAAAATAAAATAAAATAAATTAGGGCAAGTTTAAGGAAGTATTTTTTTTTTGCATAAACTAACAAAGTTAATGTATTGTGGGACAAAGTGTGTCATTTGGCATCAATTTGGGCTACTTCTTCTACTCATTTTAGAAGGGTTTCATTTTTTCTTTTATCCAAAGATTGGAAAGTTGTTTGTGATGTTTAGGACTTTTTTAATCTTTTGTTTTGATGTAATGGCCATTGTTTCTTGTAGAGGACATTTTTTCCTCTTTTTGTCAATAAAATTTTCTTTTGTTGCTGATCAAAGAAAAAATCTCATTAATTGGAGTCACCAACTGCAAATCCTAGAAACTCTCTCTCTCTCTCTCTCTCTCTCTCTCTCTCTCTCTCACACACACACACACACACACACACTCACACACATTTCTTCTTTCTTCTTTCTTAATTAATTTTTTTGCATGAGTTCTTATTAATTAATTATCCCATATCTAATATCATGTCAATTTGCAACTTCATAAATCATATTTCCAGTCCTTACTCTATAAAGATGCTTTCTTATCCATATGCATTTACGAATTTCCAAGATTTCTATTTATAAGTTTATGGCATATCAATAACTCTAATAGTATAGACAATAAGCAAATCTTGTGTAATCAATTAGCATCCTGAATTCTTGATTTGATATCTCCAATTGAACTATCGCACACTAATACCATCATTTCAGCCCAGAGTTCTGAATACAACTCTATTGAAAGATATAAAGGTTAAACAAGATGGACAGCATTGGATAGCAAAACACAAGGTTCTGTAGAGTACAACGGTCTGCAACGTCATTGGGCAGAATCTCTGCCTTGTTTTCCAGATAATTATTTCCCCATCATGGTAAAATTTCTTTCCATTAATTCTTTTTGGTCTTTACTGATCTACATACTCATTCTCATCTCACTACTTCTACCAATGTTTACTTACTTATGAGCAAAAAAAAAAGGGTCATAAAAAATTAGACCTTTGAATAAGTGAGACCTTTCCAATAGAAATATTTGCATGCAACATAAGCCCCAACATCATCTACCCTGTTAAGCCAGCTCGACTGCCTATGTTACACGGACTCTTCAATATAAATCAAATACTGTGTCGCAAACCCGACACTCGGACAAGGGTACGGAATATGTGTTAAATACTTTTCATCATACACTTTTTAAATAATAATTGCAATTAACATTATTATTATATGTACAAATTATTATATAATTGCTATAAATGTCTTTTTGACACTATAAGTTACATATACCACAATTTCATCTCACATACTTGATTAAATTATACCAATGTAACATATTTTTGCCGAATCCAAATACCCTTAAATTTATAATTTGATGATTATGACCTTTAGATACATACACACACCCGACACTCGTACTCATACTCGAGTCCATGTAACATAGTCTACTGCAAAAGAAGAGGCCTAGCACAATTTGTTTTCTGGAAAATGCCTTTACAGACCACACCAATTTGCAAATGCCTATGCAATAATAACCACAACGTTAATAACTCAAGGGGATTTTAACCCAAGGGAATCAAAATCCACAAGTAGTCAAGGCCAATACAAATGAGGCAAATACTGGGTAACCAAAGAATCAAACTTTAGTAACTATTATACAAAATTGAACAGATTTGAAATAAATGCTATAACTAAAGACCAGTATACAATCTACACATACATTTTTTTTTTTTTTTTAAACTTCGAGATAAGAATCAATAATTTATCACAATCTGAGCAAATCAAAAGTAACAGGAAACCAGATAAATCAGTTCACATAAGCATGTGAATACAAATGAATCAACTTATACACACCAAACAAACGATTCAAAAATTTCCAATTACGAGAGTGATAAAAAAAAATAATTAATTAATTACCAAAAAAATTCAAAAATAACCAAGAAAACAAACATACGACAATGTCATTAACGAAATTCAAATTTTAAATATTGTTAAACCCTAAATCTACAGATCAGATTAAAAATCCAACATGTTGTACCTACCGATTCTGGGGTAACCCAGATTGGAGTCCAAGCATATCACGGTCGGAGAGAAAGAGAGAGAGTAACGAACGAAGTCGGGATGAGATTTATAGAGAGAGAAAAAAGAAATAGAGAGTTGCTGTGTAGAACAATGAGGCGTTGCCGCGAAACTTGAATATATGAGTGTTGGGGGACCAATGAGGGTTTGTTCCGAGTAAGAAAAATCTAAAGCCAACCACGGTGGGTTCGTATTCAAATTTAGCTCATGCCCACCGTACACGTGGCAAATGAAAAAAAAATGATCCGGTTGGCTTCAAAATGAGTAGTCCAACAATCCTACGTGCTGTTTGGAAAGTGAGTTGTTTTAGGTTTTTTTTAATATTATAATATAATTGTTAGTGTCCCATCAAATCTATATATGACATAAGGAAAATAAAATTTCTAATCTATAAATTTTGTGAGAGCTCTAATATTTCAATCTTAATTTTTTAATTTAAAAAAACAAAACTTAGTATTTATTGACTTTTTTCAACTCATAAGTTTTTTTGATTTCTCTCATACCTATTGCTACACCATTTCTAACTTCTCTTATATACTATGGTTAGTGATAGGATTGTTAAATTATTTTTATAAAAAATCTAAAAAATATATATATATTAAAAAAACATCTGAAACAAATATAAATTTTTATTTAGGCTTGGTTTGGTATCCTCTAAAAAAGTCAAAAAGTCACTATCATATTTAAGACATCATCTTATTTAAGTCATATCACCTCTCTACTACATCACTTCAAACCCAATCCATATTTCATAAAAAGTCAAAAAATGCACTTATTTAGAATATCCCAAACAATCCCTAAATCTATCCACCTATCTATCTATTTATCTATCTATTATATAAGTAAAAAAAGGTTTATAATCATAAGTGTTATGGAAGCTCAAATATCTCAAACTAAAATTTCTAATTTTTTGATTTTAAATAATTTAAAAAAATCATCTATAGCCCTCATTCAAGTAAAAATATATCTATATAACAAGGGAAGGGTGTTTTTGAATTAGGGATGAGACATTTGTATGTGTGTCAAAATATAGACCATCAGATTGATTTAATCTAAGGGTTGAAAATATCCTACTCTCATTTGTCCTGTTTGGACATTTCAATGGTTTAGATCAATTTTACTAAGTTTAATAAATGGTCCAAATTTAGCTTTGGGGTTGGTTTGGGATGTTCTAAAAAAGTGCACTTTTTGACTTATTGGCTTATATGGGTTGGGTTTGATGTGATGTGTTAGAGAGATGATATAATTTAAATAAGATGATGTGACTTAAATAAGATAGTGACTTTTTGACTTTTTGTTCTCTAATTTTGATTTCAAAATTTGAAACTTCATTATCTCTCACACCTCTACATCTTCTTATTTCCACCAAGCTTTCTCTCTCTAGAAGTTTAAGTAATCTCCAGTGGTGATTTCCTCTGACAGAATACAACCCCGCTGAGAGGGGGTGATTTGTACCATCTGGCTCAATGTTTTCCTCACCTCTCTCTACACAACCTCAAGGTAAAAGGCTAAATCCTCACCTTTTTTTACTCTCCCTTTTGTTATTGTTCCATTGGGCTTGTTATTATTCAATCTTTGTCTCCCCTCTGCTGGGGTTTTTTTTTTTTGGAAGAGGGTGTGTGAATCTAGGGTTTTATTTGGGTTTTGGATTTTAGATTTTGATATGATAATCAATCTTTGCCTCTTCTTTCTCTCTCCCTCTCACTTTTTTTCCCCTCTTTTAATTGGGTTTGTTTTTCTGTTTTCTTAACCAGCACAGAATTTCAAATAGCAAAATTCTTGGACAGAATTACTAACACAGAATTATTTCTTTTTATTGATTCTGTTTCTACAAAAATAGGATGAAATTATATTGCCTTTTTAAAAAAATGAGTTGGGTATGAGTGTTTACTATTATGAATAAGAAATTGTTTGGTACTTTACATTGCCTTCTTAATACTTTTGCTCTCTCTATTCAACCTTTTTGTAAGCAGATTAGTTTTGGTTGAAGCTAACTTCTATGGTTGAATAAAAGAAGCATTGACACTGTTCTAGATCCTTTTAGGGCAACAATTGAATTGTGTTGAACTCTAGCAATCTAAACCAATTGAATTTTTATTTTTTATTTTTTTATGGTTTGTATAGTTAGTCTTTGGGTTTGGGTTTGAACCTGCAAAATTTCATCAATGTGGTGAATTAATTGTCTATTTGTTGCTGAGAAAGTGGCGAAAAGTTTCATTAATGGGTTTGGGTTTTGGATTTTAGATTTTGATATGATAATCAATCTTTGCCTCTTCTCTCTCTCTCTCCCTCTCACTTTTTCCCCCTCTTTTATTTGGGTTTGTTTTTCTTTTTTCTTATTTGTTACCAACACAAAATTCTAAATAGCAAAATTCTTGGACAGAATTACCAACACAGAATTATTTCTTTTTATTAGATTCTGTTTCTACAAAAATAGGATGAAATTATATTGCCTTTTTAAAAAAATGAGTTCGGTATGAGTGTTTACTATAATGAGTAAGAAATTTGTTTGGCACTTTACATTGCCTTCTTAATACTTTTGCTCTCTCTATTCAACCTTTTTGTAAGCAGATTAGTTTTGGTTGAAGCTAACTTCTATGGTTGAATAAAAGAAGCATTGACACTGTTCTAGATCCTTTTAGGGCAACAATTGAATTGTGTTGAACTCCAGCAATCTGAACCAATTGAATTTTTATTTTTTTATTTTTTATGGTTTGTATAGTTAGTCTTTGGGTTTGGGTTTGAACCTGCAAAATTTCATCAATGTGGTGAATTAATTGTCTATTTGTTGCTGAGAAAGTGGCGAAAAAAGTAAAGAAAGTTAAATTTTGGTTACTGTCATTCCTAGATTTTACTTAAAGATCTATTACGATTGTATTTTGTCAAAATTAATATTTTTTTATTGGGTTTTGTACTCAATAGCAAGGGTTTCACGCACCATTAATCAACCTTTGTTCAAGCACCATTAATCTATCTCATTATATTTTTTCTACCCTATCTTTAAGCACCATTATCTTTAATGTATCTCTTTATATTTTTTCTACTGTATGTTTAAGCACCATTAATCAACCTTTGTAGTGACTTCGACTGCGGCAATGGAGCAGACTAAGGTTGTGGGTATTCATTTTGGCCTTGCTGGCCCTGTTTCAGTGTCTTGGTCTTGCTAGCTCTATTCAAGGATATCCCAAATAGTTATTTTAATTAGTTAGTTATGTTGGAGACGTTGAAACCATGGGAAAAGCTACAGGAAACTTTAATTAATTAGTTTTGTTGACTAATTAGTTGATTTCCTTTTGCTGATTTGTATTAGATTTGTATTAAATCAGTTTCGATTGCTAGATTTGTTTTAAATCAGTTTCTAAAGTCACCATTAATCTATTTATTTATTTTTGAACAGCCCATTAATCTATCTATTTAAGCACCATTATGTTTTCTGCCATACGATGCAGCGACTTTGATGGAGGCAATGGAGCAGACTAAGGTTGTTGGTATTCGGTGTTTGGGTATTCAGTGTTTTGTTCAATGAGATCCCAAGCAGATATTTAATTAGTTAATTTTGTTGAAACATTGGAGAAAGTTGTTGTAAACTTTAATTGGTTTTGTTGATTAGTTAGTTAGTTTCGTTGCTAAAATTGTGATAGATTTGAACTATACTTTAGTTTTGTTTGGTTTGATGCTAAACATTAGTTTTGTTTTTTATTTTTTTGCATTATTTGTTGGTAACAGGGTGCTTGGTTTCCATTGTAGGTTTAATGTTATTGTTTCAGCTCCTTCCTCTCATCTTCCTCATTGTTTTCACCTCCTCACCATGGGTTTGAGACCACTTCAACTTTTTCCTCAATGTAGTTGTCACAGCCCATTCTAAAGTCTCAACCATCATAGTCTTCACCATGGGTTTATGGTGATTGCGAAACAACAATTGAGACTTGATATACGATGGACGACTGAAGCACTTAAAGCGATTTCGAGGCCACGATTCAATGGGTATCCTCCATCACAATCTATGGTCTCTTTCTTATTCTATCTCTACATTTGTGTAAACATTTTTCAATAATTATTCCTAAATTTTAATTTTTATTCCTGTCGTTAATTAGAATAACACCGATCGACTCCAACATTTGCAAATCGAGAATCAGATTCTTATTGAAGCAGCCACACCCTGCAGTGCATTTGGTTAGATTGTAGAGAGCTTCCAGCCATCAAGCAGGTTAGTAATTTTGTTATTATTATTAGTTTGTTTTACATAGCATTTGTTTAGTAATTTGTTATACATACCATTTGTTTTGTTGTACATTTGTTATACATAGCCATCAAGCAGGTTAGTAATTTGCTATACATAGCATTTGTTTTGTTGTCATTGGTATATATCTGACTGAAGGTTACAATTACAGTCAATAGTGGTTCAAGAAGAGAAAACACAGGTTTAGTTGCTTTATTACATTTATATTATGGATTCCTACAATTTGTATTTGAAGATTTGTCTTTGTGGTGTACTATATAACTATGTATATATTTGGATTGGTTGATTGGCAAAACTATTTTTTTTGTTTTTAATTTGCTTAATAGGCTCACATTAGAGAGCATGAGAAAGAAGTAAAACTTCTGTAGAACCTATCACATCCAAACACTGAGGTAAGTATCTGATTTGTATTCTTATTTAAGCAATGGTTGCTCATTCTGATTGTCTAACTTTTTCTTTTGGTTGGTTGTCTTCCTTGACTCTACAAGTCTACGAATTAATCATCAATCATGCTTGCTATTGAGTTGAAAAGTTGAATAAATTTTGAAGCAATGGTTTAATCTTTTCATACAATTATCATACTTTGGGTATCAATTAGGGATTGATTTGGTATCAACTAGGCCATTTACAACTAGGGATTGATTAAGTCTCTAATACATGCAACATGAAGTTTTGATTGGGCGTCTGGTTTTCTGATTGAGTCACGAATTATTGTCTTTTATTAATGATTTCAATTGGATGTCTGATATTGTCTTGAGGGTTCCAAGGATGCTTTATTTCCGAAGAGGTGTAAGGTTTGAGCCCTCTTGAAGTTTTATTATTGGTTGGTGCACAACCCACTATTTCACTCTATTTTTCTTAGTGATTTGTTTGTTTTGCTTTGTGATTTGTATATAGCAGGAAAACCTTGATCATGTAGATTTTTGTTATTGGTTAGATTCATTCCCAACTTTCTTCCCAAAACAAAGAAAACTTTTGGATATTGTTATAAAACTTTCTAATTACTTTGATCATGTGGATTCTTTGGTTGGGATTAATTTGAATTATGTTAGGAAGGTTTTTGATTGTGAAGAGAAGGAATAGACTGATATGTTGCTTTTACTTTCCTAAGATTTGAATTAGAGAAAGAAAGAGAAACTTTTGTGGTTAGGAATAAAGAGAAACTATTTGTAATGGGTTTCTCTTCAATTGATTGATGTTTTGGTCCTCTCACTTTCTTTTTCTCTTTGTATCTCTTTGAGGTATATGTACGTGTGTTTAGCTAATATTTGTTTGGGTTCAGGAATTTGCTTACATTAATTAGTTGGAAATTACCTGGAAATTCTATTAGGTAGTTTCAATTATATTCTTAGCAATAAAATTTGATGTTATCTGCCACTTTAACATTAACAAAAAATACATCACTAAATTTGTCTTTATTGGATTAATAAAAATCCTGGTGGTATAATTCCAAAGGGAAGCATTATGCATATGATTTTTCGCTTCTTTTTTTTTTGTATTTTTTTTAAAAAACTTCTATTAGTAGCCATGCCTATGAGCTTTATATCTTAATTACTATTCAATAATAATTTTTTGGCACTTCAATTTCTCATGGGATTGAATTGTGGAGGTGCTAATATGACTTTTTTTCTTTCTTTTTTTCTTTTCCCCTCTCCTGTAGGAACGTTGCTTAAGATTGGCATAGTTATGCTTATGTTTTTTTTAAAAGACACATATATGAAAATGTCTATGTTACGGATGTGTTGTATAATATTCGTAGGTGTGTTTGGATCGTGGATTTTGGTAGGATTATGAAAAGAGAGAGAGAGAGAAAGAGAGAGAGAGAGAGAGAGAGTAAAAGAATTAGTGAAATGTGAATGGAATATAAACTAAATCATTTCTCTATTTTCCTTTCCCTTTCCAAATCCCTATTCATGATCTAGACACAGCGTTAGCATTAAAACAAAGTAGGAATGCAATTCCAAGCTTGATAAAATATTCAAATTAATGTTATCTTTTGTTGTCTATTTTGACATATGTAAGTCATGGGTATTACACTTTAATTCCATTTGTTGAACATAAATATTTCAAGCAGCTCATAATGTTTTGAGTTTTATAAGTGAGTGAAATTGCTATTCAAGCCTCCATCATGGTATGTGCAAGATTTGGGTATGAACCTGTCACCAACACTATGACACTCTAATTTTGACACGGTTGTTAGAATGAAAATGAATGCCAAGTTCATATTTTAAGTTCATTATTCTTTTATTTGGAAGCAATGGGTTGACTGGTTTTGAGTTTATGGTTTTTTTTTTTTTTTCCTTCTTTTAAATTGATCATATCCTTTGAATAATATTTTTATGGAATACAGTAAATTATCATCTCGAAAGCAATTGTCTTCGTTGTTGTTTGTCTTGATATTTCATATAGGAATACATTTGATATTATATGCAGGATTCTTTTGATATTTTATACAGAATTTCTTTTGTATTCTAATTGTGGAGCTTTTCTTAATTGATTATGAAAGGAATATTAAATTAGCAATTGATTTATTATATTGTTATTGTTAATGCTTCCATGAAAAATGCTGAAACTAGCTGTTTGGTTACTTCTCTTGCATTTAAGGCAACAAAATTGAAGCAACTTTTGCACTAGAAACAACTGCTATTAATTAAGTAGGCACCGTTAATTAGTTTTGCTAGCAATGTTCAATTTAGGAGTATCGTAAGCATGAGTAATTTTCTATTTTGTCATTTTAATTTGTCAAATTGTTAGAAGGCTAAAAGAATTTTTTATCCTATATCACTATTTGTGTATGGACAATTTCACTAGGTGGCATTTTTAGGCACGAGTCATCCACTAGAAGGGTAAGATTAGAGACCAAGTTTTGTAACCTACAATCTTTCAAGTTGAGTCAATTTTGTAAAATATTTTGGTGACGTGTCAAAGTTGTTTGACTCCTCTCTAACATTTTATTTGAAAAAAAGGAATAGTTAGGTAAATGTTATCTAATGCAAGCACTATTTTGTCATCAAGTTTAAATTTTTAAATTTTAACTTTTATTTTGCCATTTTTTTTTCCATTTATTTTTTACTGTACTTGCTTAAATATAGAAAATAAGTGTTAGGCATGTAATTAAATTGCTCGAGACATGAGATCTATATTTTGACACAGTGAGCTTGAATGTGCTACAAGTGCTAAGAGTATGAGATAATAGACTATTTCAATACTTGAATTATTTATCTTTCAAGGTTCACTTGGCAGTTTCAGGTAGTTTTCAACTTTGTTCACATAATTTTATTATAGAGTTTGGATGTATTGCAAGAAATTATTTATGGCGTATTTAGCTGTATTATTAATTAAGTGGGCATCGTTAATTAGTTTTGCTAGCGATGTTCAATTTAGAAGTATCGTAGACATGAGTAATTTTCTATTTGATTGTTGTGTGGTATTTCAGATTTCTAGACTTTGATTTTGTTAGATTTTTTAGACTTTGATTTTGTCATTTAGAAAGCCAAAAAAAGGCAATTCAATATTTCGTTTACCAATTGTGTTATTCTTGGTTAGTCTACATGGAAAAAGTGGAATGTAAATGTGGGAGAGTTAGGGTAAACGAACCCAGGTGAATAAACTTTAATGGATTGATTTTAAAAAAATTGTGTTGAAATAATGATGCTAATAAAATATTTATGGCTGAATTACTCTTAAAGGTTTTGAAAATATATTTTTAAGTTTTTACATATACACTATCGAGTTTTATACAATTTTTTTTTTTCTCATTTAATGTTGAGTTGCATACACTATCGAATGCTTAGGTTTTGTTAAGGAGTGCCTTTAGGCACATGTTCTCACTATATTGTCTATGTTTTTTTTTTTTGGTGATAAATATCACTATATTGTCTATGTTGTTGTGTATCAGTGTCAAAAAAATATTAATTAATCTTCTAGGAGAATACAGTTTGATTTGAAATTTGCATTGTTTAAACTTATGGTTCCTACACGTTGTGTGGGTTATTTATATGTAACTTTGAATTTAGTTTGGGCTGTCATGATTTGAATTTCATGTTTCTAATGGATTTGTCTCAAGGGTAGTGAAAAATGTATAATCTGAATTTCGAAACATCAACAAATGTTTGCTGCGTGGATTAGCATGTATCCTTATTTTGATTTTCTTGAAAAAATAGAATCTTCGAGAATTATTTCAGAATTGAAAATGGAGTGAGAGGCTATTCAAATAGAATAAAAATTATGCTAGGAGAAGTCAACGAAACCGTAATGCAATCAGACGAGTAAAATGTGAGTTTCATATAAGATGAGTTTAGACCTGCTTCAGCTTTGAATTGCCGCCAACAAAATGACTTATTGACTTTCATGCATTTTGCAAAGCTAAATAAAAAGTGGAGGCACCGAAGATTTTTTTTTTTTTAGGAAAATTATAATTTCATTAATTATCTATGGTTGTGATGTTTTCTTGGAGATATTCCTATTCAAAAATTAAATTAGACCTTTTGTTTTTTCTCCTAATAATGCAAGTTGGGAGGTATAGATCTTTTTATTTATTTGTTCTTGACCATTCATAAAAGAAATTTACCATCACTTTATCCTTGGTTTTGTGTTTTGTTTGGATTGGTTTATTCTATGGGTTTGTTTTTGTTAAGAAACACACTAGATTATATAATTTATTGTTTGGTGATTTCTTAATTACTAGAAAATTTATTTTAATATAATTTGTTGGCCCTTTTGCAGTTAGAGTAGTGGAGCTTATTGTTTGTTTTCTCACATGACAATGGACATAGCTAAGATGGAGGATGCGTCAAGTCTATGGAGGGAGTAATGGTGAACATAGTTCTAAAGCAAGGCAGCTTTATATGATAATGTCACTTAAGCTAAAATTTCCATTGGTCACATATAGAAGATAGTTTTGAATTGGTTATCTCTTTTCAATGTTAATTAACTCTCAATTACATCAATCTAATAAATTTGGTTATTATGTTAATTTTATTGGGTTTATTATTTTGTTGTATTTTGTGCCCTTTTTTTTAACATAGCGAGCTTGAATGTGCTGCAAGTGTTAAGAGGATGAGATAATGTGTCATTTCAATGCTTGAGTTATTTATCTTTCAAGGTTCACTTAGCAGTTTCAGACAGTTCTCAACTTTTTTCATATAGTTTTATTAGAGAGCTTGGATGTATTACAAGAGGTTATTTATGAGATATTTAGTTGTGCTATTAATTAAGGAGGCACCGTTAATTAGTTTTGTTAGCAATGTTTAATTTAGGAGTATCGTAAGCATGAGTAATTTTCTATTTGCCATTTTAATTTGTCAAATTGTTAGAAGGCTATAGGAATTTTTTACCCTATATCACTATTTGTGTATGGATAATTTCACTAGGTGGTATTTTTAGGCAAGAATTGATTTATCATTTTGAATTGATTTATTACAATTGAATTTCGTAACAGATCTGATACCAAAAATATTGTTGGTCGTGCCTTCAAGCACGGGTTATCCCTAGTATATATATATATTTAATATCTCTAAATTTATGACTTTCAAATGGAAAGTATATCATATACATATATATATATGTATAATAAAAAATAGAAAGTATACTAATCCATTTCAAAATTCAAATTTGAAGGCACTAAATATGGAAAGCATTTCATTAATTTAAATTTAAAATTATAAAGATTTATCCTATAATATATAAGTTTTAAATAATGATCTATTATATGATTTATCTATATATCTATATACTATTATAATTGTAAAATATTGTCATTTCATTAAAGTTGAAAGTTGTAATTCTTTTTTTATTTTGATATCTCAAGATTTATGACTTTCAAATGGAAAGTATATCAAATATATAAAATAAAAAATAGAAAGTATACTAATCAATTTCAAAATTCAAAATTGAGGGCCACTAAATATGAAAAGCATTCCATTAATTTAAATTTAAAATTATAATAATTTATCCCATAATATATAAGTTTTAAATAATGATCTATTCTATGATTTATCTATCTATATAATAAGGGAAGATGGGTTTTGAAAATGTATAAAAAAATCTCAGAGATACATTTAATTTGGACGGCTGAGATGATTTGTTTTTATTCATTAAAGGCTGAGATGCTTTGTGACATTTGCATCTCAAAACAATCCCTGAGATATTTTCCCGTCCAAAACAATCCCTCTCTCTCTCTCTCTCTCTCTCTCTCTCTGTAGCGTCCCACCCACCCAAAACATTTGCACTTCTCTCTCTCTCTCTCTCTCTCTCTCTCTCTCTCTCTCTCTCTTTCTTCCTCTCCCTCCCCCTCCTTTCCACTGCCGCTCCGCTTCCACCGTTGCGCCACCTCTGAACTCCACCGACAACAACTCTTCATCTCTTCTCCCTCCCAGATCTTAAATCTCAGATCTTCTCTCTCCTTCGATCTCCACCGACAGCAACTCCTTCTGCCTCTCGAACTCGGTTTGCAAGGTAAGATTTCTGCCTCTCCCCTTCTCTCTCTGTTCCCCTTCTCTCTCTGTCGGGCTGTGTCTGCCTCTCCAGTCCTCCGCAACCCTCCCTCTCACTGTCGGCCTATGAACAACTTATTTTAGGGTTTTGTTTACGGGTCATTTAGGTTGGGCTCCAATTTTTTTATTAGTTTAAATCCAATTTTTCTCTCTATCTAATTTTTTGGCTTGCTAATCAAACAGCTTCTATGAACTGGTTGTTGACCTAGGTGTCTGAACCCGCTATGGTGCCTCCATCCTCCACCGTCGAGAGTTTGATGAGTTAGCCACCATGTCTTCCCAAAGCAAACGTAGAGTTTGATGAGTTTGATGAGTTTAATTTATTGTTTTATTGTTTTTTTTTTTAATTGTTGGGTTTTGATTGTTGTGAAATAGTAAATCTCCAATTTTTTTTGTTCCATATAATTTATTATTTTTTTCTTTTTTTTAATTGTTGGGTTTTTTTACAGTTTATTTGTTGTTATAATTTTTTTCATGATTTTGCTGTTCAAATTCGGTACCTCTGTTCAATTTCATGATTTTGCTGTTTTACTATGAAGTTGAGGGCTTAGTTGAAGTTCAGGGCTTAGTTGAAGTGCTCTGTTTCTATAAATTTTTCTGAATTTGGATTCTGAATTTGGAGTTTATTCGGTGTATTTAGTTTCATGTCTTCATTTAGGAAACCGTCAGGTTTGGTATCAAGATCGCTGACATTTGTATGTGTATGAATTTTTTTGTTCATGTCTTTGTTCAATTTCATGATTTTGTTATGAAATTTGGCTCTCCTTTCCTAAATTTCTTTGTTCCAGCCACAACCATATCATCGCTGTACCACTGTTCAAAGGTAATTTGATTTCTCTTTTTCTCCTTTTCTCCCTTTGAGTAATTGAGTAATTTAGTTTGCATGTTCGAGTTTGGTATCAAGTTCGCTGATTTCCTTTGTTCAATTTCATAATTTTGCAGTTTGAAGTGTTGGTATAGGGTTTGCTAACTTCTTTTAGGTATGATTTTTTGTATGTGTATGATTTTTTGAGGGCTTAGTTGAAGTGCTGGTAAAGTTGGTGTTTTTTGAATTTAGTCGAAGTGCTTGGTTGAATTTTCTATAAATTGGTGTATTGAGTTCCATGTCTTCATCTAGGAATTTTTTTTCTACCTGTGAATTCTCTCCCTACTCTTTGAAAAGAAAGAAAAAAAACAAAAATTTTTTGAACCATAATGCATCCTGAGGTAGTCTGTAGTTTATGGAAAATTTTAAGACCATAATGCATGTTTGTTCCATGTCTAAAGCATTCTGTTATCCATGTAGAACTCACTACTCTTTTCACTGCCAATGCACCACTACAACTTTGTCCACTAACCTCCATATTGTTGTCTTAAACACTTTAGAGAGCAAGTGATCAAGTAAAATTGGTTAAACAAATACTTTAGCGAAGCAAGTGATCAGGTATGGTTATTGAGTTTATTTATTCCTTTATTTATTGTGTTTGTATGCCAAACGAGTTCACTGAGTCATTTCCATTTTAAAGTCTCTAGATAATTAATTCCCTTTGCCTATAGAATAATTAAGCCCCAAAAATGTGAAAAGAAAAAAATTAAACTACTATTCACAATTAAATTGCTCTTCTGTTTGTTCGGACCCTCTTGTTGTCAAAATCCATGGAAAAACTTAATATGTAATCAAGTTGCAGCTTTTCCAGGTTTTCCAGTTTTTCAAGTTGTTGTCTTCCTGCTCGAGCAGGGAAAGTGACGCTCGAGCGGGGTTTTCACTTTCACAGCATTTAGTTCGTCTGCAAAAATGCTGGGTGATGTGTTTGGACGCTCAAGCGTGGGATCTTCTGCTCGAGCGTGAACCCTGTATAGAACAAGCAATATAGAGTCCCTGCTCAAGCGTCAATTCCCACGCTCAAGCGGACCGCGCGATCTCTGTGTCTATATATTCGCATGTTGGTTCTTTTTTAGGATTACTTTTCCTAGATCTTGTTTAAGAGTCTTAGGGTTTTGTTTGAGGTTTTCTTTTGAAGTTTTTGGTGAGTTTTCCTTGATATATTTGAGAGGGTTTGTAACCTATGATCTAAGATACACATATCAAGGAGGTTGATTGATTACATACAAGAGTAGTCTTCTTCGGTGGATTTCGAAGATTCAAACGTGGAATTTCAAAGGAGTTTGATTCTGCACATAGTCGTTGATTCGACAAGTGAAGTTGTGGATTCAATTTCAGATTAATCAGTTCCAAGACGAAGGCTTGGTGAAAGAGTTACAGAGGGTTTGAAGACAAATTGGATGAGTTGGGTAATTTGTTTGTTATCTTTGTAATCTTTTTTTCTTCAGTAGTGGATTGATTAGTGGCGTTTCGCTCGTGGTTTTTGATTACAATTGAAGGTTCTTCAATTGTGATTTTTCCACGTAAAAATCGTTTGTGTCGATTTATTGTTTATTTCAAAAACAACAATCTAAATCACTTTCGTAAGTGCTTGATGATTTAGATTGTGTGTTTTAAATGATTGGGAATTAAAATATTTTAATCTTGACCTAATTACGAATCACTTAGGATTTTCAATTGGTATTAGAGCAGGTCACTCTTTGTTTTTTATCAAAACTATAGGAGTTTGATTTTGTGTGATTGGTGATATGGATTCAATTCCAAAAGGTAACTAGACCCATAGACCTTCGTTACTTGATGGTACAAACTATTCTTATTGGAAAGCCCGTATGAGAGCGTTTTTAAAATCCATTGATGAGAAAGTTTGGCACTATGTGCTCTATGGGTGGAGTGAACCTACTGTCACCGTTGATGGTATTGAGATCCCAAATCCCTTGATAAATGGGATACAACCAATTACCAAAACTTGAGTTGGAACAGCAAGGCTCTCAATTCCCTTTTTTGCTCCGTCACACCTGAAGAGTTTCGTCGTATCTGCACGTGTGAAGTAGCAAAAGAGGCTTGGGACATTCTTGAAACAATTCACGAAGGTACTACTTCTATCAAAAGGTCAAAACTTCAACGTCTCACCTTTGCCTTTGAAACCCTTTTTATGCATGATGATGAGACGTTTGATGATTTCTATGCAAAACTTAGTGACATCGTGAATTCCTGTTTCACACTCGGTGAAAAAATCCCTGAAGCTAAAGTTGTTGGAAAAATTTTGAGGTCTTTACCCGAGAGGTTCCAATCAAAAGTGACAGCCATTGAGGAGGCTCAGAATGTTGATACCCTCAAGCTTGATCAGCTGGTTAGAAACTTGCAGACTTATGAAGCCCACTAGATTTCTAAGAAAAAACAAAAAGATAGTGTGGCTTTCACTAGTGCTCATGAGACTGCAAAAACTCCGAAGACTGAGTTTGATTTAGAGTCTGAGATGACGGCTATGTTTACTAAACAGTTTTAAAAAATTTTGAAGAAAAAGAAGCCTAATTTCAGAGACCCTATTTCAAAAGACAAGAGTAATGAAAAACCCAAAACTTTTCCACCAAAACTTGCTCCAAAAACTGAAAAGAAGATTGTAAAGGGGGCAAGGGGTCAAGTGCTATGAATGTCAAGGGTTTGACCATATTGCCCTTGAATGACCTTCGAAAAAGAATCGAAAGAAAGTCTACACAGTGACTTGGGATGGTGAAAGCGGGTTGGAGCAAGAACCTGAATCTGGTGAAGACGTGGATAGTACTTTCATGGCATTTTGGTCCACTTTCACACAACCTCTTCTGAAGTCAGTGGAATTTGCTCGTGGTCAGAATTTGCATTATGCTCCCACCTTTGATGGGAGTAATTACTTGTATTGGAAGATCAGAATGAGGGCGTTTCTGAGAGCTTTTGACCCAGAAGGTTGGCAAGCCATTGAAGAAGATACAGAAAGTGCTGATAATCCGAGCAATCAGAGAGTAATTAGTACTATTCTTGGAGCAATTTCTGATGAAGAACAGCAACGGGTTACTCACTGCACAAAGGTTAAAGTTGCATGGGAAATTCTGAGCCAATTTCATGAAAGAGGAGATTCACCTTCACCACCATCTAGCAACTTTCCTGCCTTAGTTGCTAGACTGGATGAGGTCAAAGAGAATGAGGAACAAAAAGAAGCTGATAAAACATCAGAAGACAATGATGAGATAAATGGTGATGAACTACAACAAGCCTACGAAAAGCTTTACAAGGAATCTCTGAATTTGTCCAAAATCAATGACAAACTCTCTCTGAAGCTCAAAGCATGTGAAAGCGAGAATGTTAAGCTAAAAGAAGAACTTGTAACAGTAAAGCAGAATGTCATCAAGATCTCTAGTGACAGGCAAGACCTATGTGGGAAACTCCTATCTTGTGAAACTGAAAGGAATGAACTCCTGAAAGTGTATTCCACATATGAAGAGAAGATTGAAAGTCTTGAGATATCACAAGCTACATTGGAAGAGATGGTTTGTCAGAAAGATGAAGAACTCCAAATTGCTAAAGCCATAATTGTTATGTGGAACAAAGGTTCCAAATCATTAGAAGACATCCTTGGGTCTCAACAAATGGGTTGTGACAAAAGTGGGCTAGGCTATGGTAATGCGACAGCTCACAAGGGACAAGCCTCTACATCACATGACCTGAAGACTCAAGCAAAGGGAAAGTTGAAGGTAGACCAGGATGATCGCTCTCTTCATTCACCTAAAGGGGGTAAGATCAACAAAAGAGAGGTAAAACCGGTTTTTATTTGTTATCATTGTGGTAGGTATGGCCACATTCATCCTTATTGCTTTGAATTGTTTGGTAAGGTGTCTTAAAAGGGTAGAAATTCGAATACTTTTTGGGCTAAGAGACAACCTTACATGTCTAGGCGGAATACCAAGATTCATGAGGGTGTTCATAACGCCAAGACATTTACCAAGACTGCCAGACCTGATTTTGTTAAGACCAAAAAGATTTGGGTTAGAAAAGATTATTTGACTTGTCTAGTTGTTCACACTGCTCCAAAAGCACATGACTCACACATGTGGTATCTTGATAGTGGGTGCTCTCGTCACATGTCAGGTGACAAATCCTACTTCACCTCTCTTAAAAAATATGAAGGTGGAATTGTTACCTTTGGAGATGGTGGCACTTCTAGAGTCATTGGTAAGGGCTCTATAAGTGTAGCTGGTCTTCCCAAGCTTGAAAATGCTTTACTTGTTGATGGTCTTAAAGCAAATCTTTTGAGCATTAGTCAAATGTGTGATTCCCATCATGAAGTATTGTTTTCAAAAAATAAATGTGAATCTTGGATAAAAAGGGAAATACTGTATTGCATGGGGTTCGCATATCTAATAATTGCTATGGGATTGTTACTACTAATGATCTCACTTGTCACTCAGCCATCAGAAGTAACATTGATTTGTGGCATCAAAGATTAGGTCACATGAATTTCAAAGACCTAACTAAGATAGCCAACAAAGAGCTTGTGAGAGGAGTACCTAAATTGAGTAAGAATCTGAATCATGTGTGTGGACCATGTCAACTTGGGAAACAAACCCGTGCCCTTCATAAAAAGGTGAACAGCTTTATAACCAAACGTCCTCTTGAATTGGTTTACATGGACTTAATGGGACCTACTCGCACTGAAAGTATCGGAGGTAAAAGATACATTTTCTTAACTGTTGATGATTTTACTCGATTTTCGTGGGTAAATTTTTTAAGAGAAAAATCTGATACGTTTGATGCTTTCCAGGCCTTAGTTCTTAAAATCCAAAATGAACAGGGTGTTTCCATTGGGCGTATCATAAGAATCCGAACTGATCATGGTCGTGAGTTTGAAAATAATTCATTTTCGGATTTTTGTGATATGTATGGAATTAAGTATGAATTTTCTATACCTATTACTCCACAACAAAATGGAGTAGTTGAGAGGAAGAACAGGGTTGTTCAAGAGATGGCTAGGGTCATGCTCCTTAGTAAGAAACTTCCTCCAAAGTTTTGGGCTGAAGCCCTAAATACTGCTGTTTATGTCATAAATCGCGTGTATTTAAGGCCCATCACTTTACAAACTCCATATGAATTATGGAAGGGATTGAAACCTAATGTAAAATACTTCAAAACTTTTGGGAGTAAGTGTTACATTTTCAAAGATAGAGAGCCTTTGGGCAAATTTGACTTCCGAAGTGATGAAGGTATTTTTCTAGGGTATTTAACCACTAGTAGGGCTTTTCGAGTCTATAACCTGCGAACTTCTTCTTTAATGGAATCAATCAATGTGGTTATAGATGACACAGGTCCCCCTACTCTAGCAACAAATGAGGATGACAATGGTGAGTCTCCAATCCTGGATACTGAACCACAAAGTCAAAGAGAAGCTGAGGTCCAAGCACAAGAAGTTGAGATAATACCATCCTCATAGGTAAGTCAAAGTCCAAAGAGTGCACAAAGAGACATCACTCCTGATGCCTCTGTCACCGCAAGTCCTGAGTTCAAACCATCAGCAAGGGTGAAACTGAATCATCCAGCTCAACAGGTGATTGGAAGTGTATCAGATCGAATAAAAACCCGAAGACAGATTCGGGATGAGGTATCACATATGTGTTATGTTTCATTAATTGAACCTAAGAATTTTAAAGAGGCCTTGCTAGATGATAGTTGGGTCAATGCTATGCATGAAGAATTAGGTCAATTTGAACGTAACAATGTTTGGACTCTAGTTCCCAGACCTAGAGACATGAATGTGATAGGTACCAAGTGGATCTTTAAAAATAAATCTGATGAGAATGGTACTGTGGTTAGGAATAAAGCCAGGTTGGTTGCTCAAGGCTACACACAAGTAGAGGGTGTTGACTATGATGAGACGTTTGCCCCAGTTGCACGTCTCGAATCTATTCGTATTTTACTTGGTGTTGCATGTTTTCTTGGGTTTAAATTGTTTCAAATGGATGTGAAAAGTGCCTTTCTGAATGGGTACTTGAAAGAAAAGGCATATGTTGAGCAACCAAAAGGGTTTGAAGACCCTAAATGTCCAAATCAGGTCTACAAGTTAGACAAGGCTTTGTATGGATTGAAACAAGCCCCTCGGGCTTGGTATGATAGACTTACTACATTTCTTCTTGATAATAACTTTCAAAGGGGTAGTGTGGATAAGACTTTATTTGTGAAACATACTAAGTCTCATATTCTTGTTGCTTAAATTTATGTTGATGACATTGTGTTTGGATCCACTGCTGATCATCTTGTGAAATATTTTTCGGATTGCATGACACATGAGTTTGAGATGAGCATGATGGAAGAGTTGTCTTATTTTTTGGGCCTACAAATTAAACAGTCTCCTTCGGGTATGTTTGTTTCTCAGACTACGTATGCCAAAAATCTTGTGTCAAAGTTTGGTCTTCAGTCTGCCAAACATGCACGCACTTCCATGAGCACCAGTCTTCACCTTTCCAAAGATTCCTCTGGTATTGATGTTGATCCTACCTTTTATAGGAGTATGATAGGGAGTCTTCTTTACCTGACTGCCAGTCATCCTGATATTGCTTTCAGTGTAGGTGTTTGTGCCCATTACTAAGCCAGTCCTAAAGAGTCTCATCTTCTTGCGGTCAAACGCATCATCAAATATGTTAATGGGACATTGGGGTATAGGGTTTGGTTTTCTACTGACACTACAGCTGAAATTACTGGTTTTTCTGATGCCGACTGGGCAGGGTGTGCTGATGATAGGAAGAGTACATCTGGGGGGTGTTTTTACCTTGGGAATAATTTGGTTTCCTAGCATAGTAAAAAGAAAAATGCCATCTCTCTTTCGACTGCTGAGGCTGAGTACATAGCTGTAGGGAGTTGTTGTGCACAAATGCTGTGGATGAAGCAAATGCTTCATGATTATGGGATAGATCAGAACACTCTCACTCTTTTCTATGATAACACAAGTGCCATAAACATTTCAAAAAATTATGTCCAACACTCTCGCACCAAACACATTGACATTCGTCATCATTTTATTCGAGAGTTAGTGGAAGAAGGCCTTGTTGTTCTTGAACATGTACCCACTGAGCATCAAAAAGCTGATATTTTTACAAAACCCCTTGATCTTCTTCGGTTTGAGTTTCTTAGAAAGACCTTGGGTGTAGTGCTCAGTAACTAGGGTGTTTCCTGTTTTTTAAAGTGGGTGTGAGTGGTTGGCTTATTGTATACTTGGTTGTGTTAATCTCATTGTCATTGATTCCTGATATCTTTGCATAAAAAATTTATATGAACACTGCTCATGCTTCTTACAAGATCTCATTCTTCTTTGTTCATAGCTCATTCTGAATGCCCATACTCATTTACTTCATGATCTCATTCTGTACACATCCTTGAGATAAATTGTTGCAGGGGTTTCCGCACAAGTGATCAAAGTTCTCTATGGACCACTAACAATGTTTCTTGTACTTTTTCAAAGGAATTGACCTATACTAAGTATATCATGGGTGATGTTGAGTCTCTTAACCATCTACCATCATTTATTCACTTCCACGATTTCTTCCTCAGTTCATTGAAGTCTGGGCATTAGGAAAAGGCTGCCTCAGAGGCACCAACCAGGCCATGGCATCCTAAAGACCTAAGCATAGAGGCATGCATAATGATCTATTCATGAGGCATAAAACACTAACTCTTCAAGGCATTGAAAGCATGACAAAAGCAAGTGTATGACCATGAAATATGCACTGATATAACACTTCAAAAGATGCCAAAGCATGCAAACATCATATGTTAAGCATGCAAGCTCCCTTAAAACTTAAGGCTAGTCGAAGCATTTGCTCTATAGCTATACTAAACATGAGTCATATGACCATGGCGGCCCAAAAGAGTCCTAGAACAATCCAAAATATGAACAAAATCGTGCTGGAGCATAGCCAAAATATGCTAGAATGATGAGCCAAAACATCATGCATACAAGGCTAGTAAGCCAAATTTGCACTACAAGTACATGAGCCACTCAAGAGACAACCAAACCAGCTTTAGAAAGAGTTATGACATGTCAAATGATGATCAAAAACCCACTGAAATGGAGCCAACACATGCAAGAAAGACATGCTACTTTGATGAGCCACAAATGGGATTATACTACACATACAAGATGCATGCACAAGGTGACCAAACCAGCCATGGATAGAGTTAAGGCAGGTCCTAAAAGTCATAAAAAAGTTCCTGAACTAAGCCTCAAAAGTAAAGGGATACATGCTCCTTAGATAGGCCAATAACTCAAGCAAACAAAACAAAAAGAGAGGGCGTCACCCCCCCTCTAATTTTAGGCCTCAAAACCACATGCCTACCACTAAAAATCCATTGGATTTCAGTGGCTAAAATGCCAAACAAAGACCTACTCAAAGGCCTTAAAGCATGGCACAAAACAAGGCCAAACAAGGCATACAAGAGGGTAGGACACCCTTAACACCAAAAAGACCTTAAACAATCATCAAAAGCACTTAAATACATAACTTTTTTCAGTTGAAAGCAAGGCCTAAAACAATATGCAAGGATGGCCACAATGAGATACAAATAAATGCTAAAAAGGGGAATATACTCACCCTTGAAGCTCAACTTCGAAACCAGCAACCTCAGGTGTCAAAAACCAACTTTCAGAGCTCAAACAACACTCCCAAGAACCTCATCCCAAAGGTGGTGGTGTATCACTAGGTGTTGTAGTGCAAAAGTGAAAGAAAAAAGGACTTTAGAGCACAAACAAACACAATATATAGAGAGAGAATGAGAAATATATATATATAGAGAGAGAGATACAACTCCTCCAAAATTGCTCAACCTCTGTAAGGGAGGGAGAGCCTTTCTTTATATAGAGGAATGCAAAGCCAAGCTTGTTAAACAAGCTTGGAAAGGGCTTCATCCTTCCATACACGTGTATGGATTAGGGATGAGTGAAAACCAGCTGGCTCAAAAGATCTGGCGTGAAATCAGCTGAGACAAAGGGTTTTGCCGACCATCAGTTGTGGCCGGCAGTGTCTCACTAATGGCTGGCATGCATCATCAGTAGCAGGTAGGGGAAAGTTCATGGCCGGCAGTGCCAAAAAGTGGCTGGCAGTGTCCCATGAGAAGCAAGTAGAAAGGACCAACACATGGTCCAAAAATGGGGCAGACAGGATACAGGGTTTGGAAAGCTCAAACCTGTGACGTTCCGCTGCAAAAATCGAGTACTCGACGAGCAATCGAACTTGTGGCTGGATGTACCTGCAAGCACAACCAAGTCTTGACGACGGTCAAAAATGAGGTGTCTACACTCTGACCCAATTTAAAAATTCCATGGGTTTCGATGAAGTGGACTATAAGACTGACTCTCCCCCAATGACGTGCCATGTTTTGCCTAAGTCTTCACATGTTGGTGTTGGTTCTAGTCCGAGTGGTTCTTTTAAGAGGTCGCCCTGCTCTACTAATTGCGATAGTGGGTTTGGTGGAGGCAATGGTAGCTTGTTTGGTGAGGTTTGTGCTAATGAATACAAAAGGAACCTGGGTCCATTGAGGGGTGATAAATTTGCAACAGAGGCCAAGTGAAGGCCTAAAGTGCATCTTGGCAAGAACTATCTCCTCATTGATCAGAAGTTGCGTCAAAATTTGCAAATTGGTGGCTCATTTCAATTTTTACAGCGACGAAGTTTGTCGGTTGTTGATATCCAGCTTCAAAGGCATTCCATCTCCAATATGCAAATTGATGAGGAGGAGATTCCTGCGAGTGCAATGTCGCCTTTAATACACCCTTCATCTATTCCTATTGTCGATTCCTACTTTTCGTCATCCTTACTTCTGCAAACTGATCACGACGACTTGTCACCACCGGACCCGGAAAGACCGTTGTTTCTTGATCCTAATCCTAATTCTGTTATGGTTTTTTGTGCAGGAGGTCGTAAAAGAATTTAGGTGCCTCGACAGTTGGTTAAGTCCAAAGTGAGAGTTCTCTAATGAGAGAGGCTCCAACCAAGGGATGACTTACGACATAAGAGAGATCATGCCATTGGTTAGTAGAAACCCTCAAAAGAGGATTAAAACCATTAAGCACAAGTCTCAATCTCAAGCTTAAACACAACCTTAAGGCTAACCAACCCTCAAAGAAAATGAAAAAGTGAAGAAATGAGGGAGGTTGCAGATATTTTAGTACTGAAATGACATGCAAAATGATACTACAACATGCAAGCAACTCATGCATAACATGTTTAAAAGCCAAAAACACCAAACTAGTGAAGATCACTACACTATAGGCATGCAATACAAAGCTCAGAAGGGACAAACAGTCCAAAACAGTCCTAAAACAGCTTAAAAGGAGTCCTAAAACATGCTTGAAGTTAGCTAAAAAGGGCTAGAATAAGAGGCCAAAACATGGCACAAACTAGACTATCAAGCACAATTGCAATACAAGCATACAAGAAAAGCCTGAAGTGACTTAACCAGCCCCAAACAGAGGTAAAAACAAGTCAAAATAGTAGCAAAAACATGCTGAGATCAAGTTACAAAATGCTAGAAAAACATGGTCACATGTTAAGCTATCTACAAATGCAAGCAAGACACAAGGAGGGGAGGCCCACCCCTCCCATTTTGGACCTCAAAACATAGTTTTTGCCACTGAAAGAACTTTGATTTTCAGTGGTTAGAAAGGCCAAAAAGTTTGATTTAAAGAACTTTGAAAGATGGCACAACAACTTGGCAAGCAAGCTACAAGATGGTTGGACCACCCTCAAACTCAAAATAGCCTCAAACCACCATTTTTAAGCCTCAAAAACAAAGGTTTTTACAGTTGAAAACCAGCTCAAAAATAGTTTTTGCAAATGTGGCAAAACAAGTGTGCAAAATAAGCTTAAATGGGGTAAGTTCTATACCTTTGAAGCAAAGCACACAATAGGTACAAATCTGAGCTTAAACCACCTTCTAGAGCTCAAAGGAGGCTTCAAGAGAGCTTCAAGCAACCTCAGCCCAAAGATGAACCACTTTAGTTAAGGGTTGATAGGTTAAAGCTTGAAGTATGCAAGCTTCTAAGCACAAAAGCTCAAAAGAGAGAGAAGTCTAGAGAGAGAGGATATCTTCTTCCAGGCTTGACTTCAAACGGGTATATCTTCTTCATCTGGACTCCTTTGCAGGTCATTCTTGTGCCTAAATTGAAGCCCCAAAAGTCTTATTTCCAATGGTGGCAGCCTCACATCAAAATTCGAAGTGTGCTAAGATATATACCTCTTTTAGTGAAGGCTTCTCAGTTTCGGTCCAACCGGATTGATGCCTAACTTCAACCAGCCATATCTCCCTCATCTGGCCTCGGCTTGAGAAGATTCTTGAATGTAAAATGAAGCCCTAGAAGTCCACTTTCCAATGATGGTTGCCTCATAGTTGAAATCCAAGTGTACAAATGGATAGGCCCGATTTAGCGAGGGCTGCTCGACTCTTTCTTGACGATTCATGCCCATCTTCCCCAACTTGGTTTCTTCCCTCTCCTCCAATTTTATTCAACTCCAAACCTCTAAATAAGATGTTTTAAAGATTTTTTTCAAAGAGTTCACCTCTCTTTCATTCATTTCTACTTTGTCCTTACTCGGTTTACCGAAAAGTGCAACATTTAACGAAATGCGAGCCTCGAAACATCGTAGGAACTCTTTTTCAAAAATATTTTAAAAGAGAGGGTTTTACGGTCTAAAATCATTTTGGTCAAAATGGTTTTGGTCCACAAATGGGGTGTGAGGTTGGGATTTGAAGCTCCTCTTGCCGAAGAAATCGAACCTTTGCACTACACAACTTTCATCACCAAATAAACAATCAGTGGCGCCCAAGTCTTAAGGGTGGTCAAAAATGGGGTGTCTACAGTCCCTGAGATATTTGTATCACCATTCTTCTATTATTTTTCTCTCTCTCTAAACCAACCTCTCACTGTCACTCACACTTTCTCTCATGATCTCTCATTTCTCTCTTCCAAAGTAGAGAACCCAAAATGTAGTTCTCTCCAAATAGTCAAATATCTAAAATCCTAATCAAGGTTGAACAAGCAGTTGAAATACAAGATCTAGGGTTTGTAATCAAAATCACAACACAAATTAGGGCTGGTAAGGTATATTTCTAAAATTATATGATGTTTATTATGTAAATAATTGTTGAAATATGTTTTTTTGTTGTTTAGGGCTTTTCAAATTTGTGAAAAAATTAGGACCCATGAGATTTATTGACGTCGATGGTATTGAAATGGTTTGTGTATTGCATGGTTATTGGTTTGTGGTCCCCTGTTTTGTGGTGTACGTTGAAAAAAATATGGTCTATGTATTGCTTGTAATAGTGCTTAGGATGGTTGTAAATTTGAGTGGTGATCCCTTACTACCTTAACAGGATACTAATTGTTGGCCACAATTTGGAATGACGAGTGTTTCATAGTTGTTGGTAAGGGCCCATAATGTTTGTGCCACCAGTATGTCAAGGCAACCTTAACTATTTTTTTTGTTGTTACTTTTATGTTTGGAAACATTATTTGTTATTTTTTGTATTCAATGTGATTTAAATTTTGTAGTTTTGGAGAAACATAACGAGAATGGATGATGATATGTTTTTATCTCAAGGCTCCAATATAAGTCACACCAAACCAAGGCCTCCAAGTGCCACCCAGCCAAGTAATCCAAGTGCCATCCGAGGGTCTTCTTCCAGTTATTTACAAAACTAAGTACCTTAAGTACAAAACTAAGTAGGTTAAGTAGTAGTTAGTACACTATTTTGGGATATGTATTATAAACATGTTGGTTTTGAATGGTGTTTAGTTTTTGTTTGGAACATGTTGGCTTCAATTAGTGTTTAGTTTTTGTTTTGAACATGTTGGCTTGGATTAGTGTTTACTTGTTTGGGAAAACTATTGGTTTGGAATGGTGCTTGGTATGTAATGGGAATGTTATGTTTTATGGGAACAATGTTTAATTTTATGTGAATGTTATGTTTGGATCAGGGTTGGAACACTGTCATGTGTTATGTTTTATGGGTTATTTACAATCTAATACACAAATACATAGCTATAATTTTATTATCATTACACAAAACTCCAATAAATTACTGTGGTTTCACTATTAAGTAATGGAAGGGGTCAAACTGATACTTTTCAATTGTTTAGGGGGTCAAAGTGATACTTTTCAATAGTTTAGGGGGTCTCTGTGTTGAAGGGTATTATAGTCTCAAAAATGTCAAAAGTTGGTCACATGACAGAAAAAGTGTGATTTCACTAACGGTTCGGTAAAGGAGAGGGTGAAAGTGATACTTTTTGAAAGTTTAGGAGGTCCATTTGTACGCTTTTATAGTTTAGAGGGTTAAAGTAATACTTTTCAATAGATTAGGGGGTGTCGATGTAAATAACCCTTTTCTAAATAAGTTGGTGAGGAGGAAGAACACTCTGCATATAGGGCTTTTTAATTTCAAAAACTAAAAGACTAAATAAAGATTAAAAAAAAAAAGTTTGTGTTAGTTTTTGGTTCATTATCCACTTCCAAATTGATTTAGATTTGAACTATTTTCTTTCCTATAGACTAGGATTTTATGAACACTTATTTGACTTAGTTTTAGTTGTTCCTTATTAAATAGGATTGTTAGGAAACCAAATTAATTTGAGAAATAGAATCCCATTCTTTATGGGTTTGAGTTTTGGGTAGAATTTTTTTTATTGTAAATATAGGTAGTTCTCTCATAATTCATATGTTGAAATACATCACAAGTTTTAGTAAGAGTTTGAGAAAAACACTATTGTAACTCTTTGAGCATTCGTTCTAGTTTGATAATAAAAACTAGTGCTTGTGGGATTAGGCTTTGCCAAGCCACATAAATTCTTGGTGTCTTAAATGTTTAATTTTCTCTCTATAATTTCTCTATACTTGTTTATGTTCTCAATATTCATAGTCATCACTTTTGGTGTGGTTGACTGTTTTAGTTGCTCTCTGCATAACAATTTGTGTAAATTGAAAGACTAAAATTGAGGCTTAATTTTTGGTTACTGCTTTGAAACTTAACTGGGGCCTCACTTTTTTGACATGTCTCTATTTTCATATAGGTATGTGTATATATATTTTAAGGGGGATTTGGTGATAGACCCCTTAGTGTCTAACTTGTCTTTCAAAAGGACAAGAATTATATGGATCCTTTCAAGACCCCCTAATATTTTAAAACTTGTTTCTTTTACTAGAATACCTTTATATATGTGTGTGTGTGCGTATCAGATTGCAATCACTCTCTCTTATCTCAATCTCTCTTCTCTCTATCTTACTCTCATCACTATTGCTCTCCATTGGCTCCACCACCGCTCACCATGGAACTCTCTCTACCGTCTTTATCATCACCATCACTGGTCGCATCCACAACCTCAGATCTAAGATCATTCACACTCATCGTCATCAGAAAATAAAGGTTCCTGACGGTTCGTAAACCTGAGATCTGAGATCTTCATTGTCTCTCTCTCTCTGGTTCTAATGGTTAATGCTCTCTCTCTCTCTCTCTCTCTCTCTCTCTCTTCTTCTTCTTCTTCTCATGATCCTTTGTTTTCGAACTCTATCTCCCTATTTCTCTTTATTTTTCTCATGATGCTTTGTTCTTCAAATAGTAAAATTTTACTCTAATTCATGACACGACACTCTCTTGTAAAGCCATCCTCGCAGCTTGTTTCAGAGTAAAATTTTACTCTAATTCAAAGTAAAATTTACTATGGTTCAAAGTAAAATTTTACTATTGTCAAGCAAACCAACTTGTTGTTAACCAGAGTAAAATTTTACTGTTACAAAAAATAGAGTACACACTAAATGAACGAATCAGAGTTGAGTTTTACTTTTAGATCTATGAACAAACAAACAAAAAACTCTTGATTTTTTATTGTAATATCTCGATTTCTTATTTTTTTATATATCAAATCTAAGTTTTTTTTTCTTTTTTTTTTTAAATTTTTTTTATCTCAGATCTAAAGTTACTGATCTCAAATATGAGTTCGTATGTATCAAATCTAAGATAGTGGTGGTTTGATGGTAAAAATGATGGTTGCTGGCCGACTGTGAGGATAAGTAATGCTGGTAGACGATGACGATGGTGGAGATGATGAACAACTATGGAGTTGGTGAAGAGAGAGAGTGTGTTGTAAAAGAAAGAGAAGAAAGAGAGGGTATAATGGTCAAATAAAATATTCAAATAACAAATTTTATCCTTTATATAGGACTTTATAATTATGAGGGGGTTTTGAATGTAACGTCTCGAGAATAATTACAATAAATCGAGAGTAATGATTAATTAAACAACATCATAATCTAAGAATAAATTCCTTCGATTCATATACTTCAAATGTACTAAGGAGTAACACATGCATTTATACAATCATAAGCCCTAACCATGAATAAATAGCATGTGTTATAAACAAAAGATATGAATTAAAAGTTAAACAAATATGGAATGCCCTATTGGCTACAACTTTCTAAGACAGTGCTTGGTTACAACAAAATAGATTTTAAATCCAATACAGATAAAGCCCTAGGCTTGTACAATATAACTACAACAAGTAAATAAAATAAAGCTCCTGCTCCAAATCCTCCTAAGCTACTGCATTGGCAAAGACATATCATTAGCATTTGAAAATGGGTTTTCCCATATAGGGTGAGCCAAAGCCTAATAGAAATAATCCAACACAGTATATGAATCTTAATAAAGATACGAGGTGAATGCATATGCAATGCTCGTGCCGAAAACATTTTATATCACTTTCCAAAACCATGCAATGCCAGGTTTATAACACAATTTATAAAACCATTTCTTTTACAACAGAAAATAGGGTAATGGATCACAACTTTGGGAATCTCTAGACAAGTATCACATTTCACTGAAATTTCGTCCACAAGAAACCGTAAACCGGCACCCATGTAAACGTAGGCTATACAAGCACTACTATTGCCATTTCACGGATATTTTGTCCGCATAAATCAACACCCATGTATGCGCGTAGTTCTAGGACTTTCACCATAGACACACATTCCAACTTATTTGATATAATACTAACTTTTTTCCAGATTCACCCCTTTTTCTCAAGACAATATACATTTTCAATGTATTAAATGTGTAACAATGCTAATGCAAATGGATGAGAAAGTAGTTTCAATTTGCCTAATCCTCGTGCAATTTCTACAACAATCGTAGCTATCCTCCACCGATATTCTAAAACAGATATCTCTAAGATAATTTCAATAAGGATAAACTTTCCAAATTTCAAGATGTAAGTGATAATACACATCCAACTCCACCATCCATAACAACCCAATTTCACCATTTCAATATCCATTCTATTTATCAATACAAAATCAACATTTGAGATTTTTAGGGCAAAAACCCTATTTTCTTTATAAACCATTTCCAAAGGTAAAAACCCATCATTTCATCATATCTCAACAATAAATATCTATCCACAACCATTTCCAATAAACCATTTGAAAACCCCTCTTTTTTATTTCGAACCAAAACCCTAGATTGTTCTAAAATCCCCTTTTTCTCAATGTTGTTTTATAGAAACAAATAACTAAGTTAAAAATCATAATAAAGTGTGGAGAATCCCTACGTCAAGCTTAGAAGGAGAAAAGGAAAACTCAGAGAAAACTCAACGTTGATGAAACCACAAACCTTTTGGATCAAAAGAAGGCCCTTGACACGATCTACAATCTATTTCAAAGGACCAAGATGCGAAGGTGCCTCTAAGAGAGTAGATCTAAATATCTAAGTGAGAAAAGTTGAGTTTTGAGAGAAAGAGAGAGAAGTCACGAGTAAAGAGGGAAAATAGAATGAAATAATGAGAGGAAAGTGTTTTGGAGCCTATTTATAGTGGCTAGGTACTAATAGAATAATAGCCCCAAGGTCAACAAAAGGAATAAGTCAAAACCACCAAAAAGTAGAGCCCAAAACTGTCCAAAAAATATGGAAAATACACACAGGGGTCGACCCCCAAGATAGTGGTGTCGACCTTCAGGGAGAAATGTTGAGACACTTATGTTTGTAGCAGACAAGGAGGTCAACCCTAGTACCCATGGTGTCGACCCCAAAAACCAGTAGCCAACTCAGGACAAAACAGCAATGAATGGTTGACCTTGGGAACCCGTGGTGTCGACCCCAGAGGCCAATAACAAGACAAGTGTCGACACCAACAAAACTAGTGTCGACCCCAAAATTCAGTAGCAACACCAAGAGTAAGACAACAAGGTGGTGTCGACCCTAGGAACTCATGGTGTTAATCCCAGAAGCAAAGCCAAACATGAAAGGAAAGAAGAATAACCGCTACGGATATGGTTTCCCGGATTCAAAGGCAATAATTGGGTCGGGTCTAAATCAGGATCACTATATTGAAAGTACTAATTTTTTTATTTTTTTATTTTTTAAATAAGAAAAGGAAGCTAGGAAGGGTTTATGGCCAAATTTCTCATATTTTAATGGGGGCACTTTGACATGTCTCTGTTTTTAAGAAAAATATATGTATAGAATTTTTTTTTTTTAATTTGAGAGGGAAGGTGGGCATGGCCATGGCCCGTCCCTCTACATGTCTACCACTGGTTATGATAGGGTTGTTATTGATAGGTTAACTTTAATGGTGAATCGTAAATGATATAGGACACAGAAGGGAAAAAAAGTGTAATGGAGAGAATGCAGGTTAGAGTAGAGAATGGCTGCAGGGGTGAGCCTTGTTGTTGATCTTTACATCACCATTGTTGTCGAACACTCTCCTCTTTATTCTCTCTATGCATCGATGATGGACACATTTTTACTTACTCCATTTTGTTTATGCGATCACTCCCACAAACCTCAAGATTGTTAATCTGTATGTGATATTTGTGGTCTTCACCATTCTCATTCAAGTAGTTTGCATGGCTATTGTTGGATCCTTCCCATTCAATTCTTTTCTCTCAGGAGTTTATTGTGTATGGACAATAATTCTTCTTGTTTGTCTTCATATCCAAGTAACAAAAAATAAACAAGGAATTCAAAGATTTGCCACCATAACATGATTTTGTAGCTTTTGTTCTCTACACTTTGGTTAAAATCAAGGGTGAACATGATTTTCATTTGAGGGGAAAAAAATTAGGAAAAATGAATTTTGATTCAAGTATTGTATATGTGATATTTTACATTTTAACAAGAAAAAAATAATTATTAAATAAAAATTAATATGGATGATGATAAGATTTTGACAATTTGTTTTGAAACTTAATAATGCTTGTGTTGATAATTATGTAATTGAAAGACAAAGAAAAAAAGGTAAACGCATACCAATTGAGCGTTTTTTACTGCTATTATTGTATTGATAAAGTGAAGTTGTATTTTTAAACCAATGTTTAGAAGAAAGAAAAAAAAAAAAAAAAAACACTAGTGTAATTGACGAGTAATTTTTGGTCATTACTTAATATCCTTATAGAATGATCATTCTCTCTATTTGTAATTCAATTTTTATTATGATTTAATGAATCAAATGTAAAAATAAATATTTTGATAGAATGACCATCCATTTTACTTTTATTCTAGAAAATTACAAATCTGTTGTGAAATATTTAGATAACCATTAAAAGAGATGCAAGTGGAATTGAAGAGTATTTCTTCATATAAAAAGACAAAACAGAAAGTGGTAGAAATTTGCAGACCTTTGTGAATCAATTAGTATGCAGCTCCTAAATTCATACACTATGATGTCATTGAACCAATTGCATGTCTTCATGTATTGGTTGATATGCCTATAAAAGCACCTATATGCATTATGACAACATCCATCAAAAGAGAAAAAAAAGAAAGGAGAAAGGATATTATTGTATGGTATAAGGGTGTTTATTTCCTACCACGTTATTATTGGTTCCATTATTATATGTATGCTTTATTGATGAGCAATGTAGATGTTGAATATATTAATGGAAGATAGATTATTCTCTTAATCCAAATTCTTTGTTTTTTACCTTTGATCATTCATTTCTCTTTATTAGCTTTATAACACGTTATCATCATGAAATTTTGACCAGCTGAGAAGGAAAAGTGGAATCACATACAAATAAGGTTGGTGTGATTTTTCTACAAAGTGGTTGAGTTAAGTATAAATAAATTTTGAATAAATATTTTATAAGAGTAGTTCATGATAAGGCTAATTCCATGTTTTTCTTAACATATTCACGTAATACTAAATATATTATTATTGTTGTGTTGAGTGCTCAAATAAGTCAAATCCTTCAAAATCAGAATTCATAGATCTTGATATTTCAGGAAATATATTTATCTTGGATACTTGATGTTGAGATCCACCTTGAGGTAATGGATCTTGGAGATACCATTAAAAATGAAAATGAGGCATCCCTGAAGGATCGTGCAAAGGCAATTATATTCATTCGCTGCCATCTCCAAAAAGAATTAAAACTGAATACCTCATGGTAACAGATTTACTTATTTTGTTGAAGAAGAAATACGAGTACCAGAAGACCGTAATCCTCCCAAAAAGCTCCCTATAATTGATTGCACCTAAAGTTGTAAAATTATGAATTAGTTAGTGAATATAATCTATAGAATGTGTGTTGAAATTTGCACACTGATAATATGTTCTTGCAGTAGCAATACAAAGATCTTTGATCTACAAAGTACTCTGAACTGATTTCATGCCTTCTTGTGGCTAAATAAACTAAGCAATTGCTATTGAAAAATCATCAATCCTGTCCAACAAGCTTTGCTCCATTCCTCAAAGTTAGGGATGTAATTTTGGCCCGATCCAGCCTATCCAGGCTCGGGCCGAGCCCAGCCCATGTCGGGTCGCGGGCCAGAAAACTAGGCCTAGGCCCAGGCCCAAGGGTATTCGGGGCTCTAGGCGGACTAGTGGGCCGGGCCCATGGGCTTGGGTCTGGGCTCGGGCTTTAGGCAGGCCTAAACAATTTTTAAATTTTATTTTTATTTTTTCCACCAAAAATAACACTGGCCCTCGCGCCGGGCTTTTGGGCGGGCCAATGGATTGGGCCACGGGTCGGGCCGGGCTGGGCTTCAAAACGATGGCCCAGGCCTCGGGCTCGAGCCTAAACGGGCCAGGCCTACCTCGGGCCATGGGCGGGCTTCGGGCCAAAATTACACTCCTGCTCAAAGTGAATGAGGTTGCATTTCATGATTGTGGACGAGAGAGAAGTCATGATTTGGAGAAGAAAAAAAAAAGGAGAAAGGTTTACATAATAGAATCTTCCAAAAATGATGTATCTATCTATGCATGTATTCATGGTGCATATCAATGGTACATATTGCATGACAAATAAATCTGCTAGAAAATAGAGTGATTACTATGCATAAATAATTACTATTCATGTTTTGAAAGATTTCACCCGTCAGTTCACTATTCATCCTTATTCATCATTGTGCATTACTTTAACAATTTTCTCAAAATACTATTCATCAATAGTATTTTACTATTGAAATTTTTCCTACTTGGAGTGTTTGCCTTCTAAGTAACAAGCCTCAATAAAATAAATAAAAGAAAAGATTATTAGTGATGAAAATATTCATATATTTGTTTTAGTGATGCCTTTGGAATTTGTATTTTCTTGTTTGATCATGTTGTGGAAATGATGATTAGTTGTTTATAGATACGGATTTTACTAATGTATTGATTAGTTCTAAAATGTTTAGTAAAAGTATTTATTTAGTAGACAGTATAAAGACATCTCCAATTCTTTGTAATGAAAAACATTTTATGATGACAAAAACTAATGTAAAATCCCAAGTTTTGCAAACTTGATTGAAAGCTCTGGAAGAGCCAATATTATGATTGTTAAATAGAATCAAATTTGATAGTGATGAAGTATATTTTGCCAAATTCAGAAGACATCTGTTAAGTTCTAAAGATATATGTCATATTTGTTATTGAAACCATAAATAAAGGTAAAGAAAAATATCTATATATTACTTCCACTGAAGTTGCTTCATATTCATGTGGGTTGTATTATACAACAATGAAAGCAATTGAATCAAATGTTGAGATACACCAGAAGTGCTCCAACTTAATGCACCAGAAGTGTTATAATCCAAAAAGCGTTTATGTTAGGGCATGATTACCCTGAGCATCCGAGATTTATAAGGATGTATTGAATTATTAAAAATTCAAATAAGCCATCTATTAAAGAACTAGAAGATTCTTTTACCAAGTGATTATCCATGCTCTGCCTATTCATTAGAAAAATTAATTATTAGACTATCCGATTCATATCAATATGGACTATTCATTATTTCATGATTTTGATAGATACATTAACTAGATAGTCTTATTCGTAATGCAACTTTTAATGATTATTGCATACATGTTGGTATTGATGTCAAGCATCCTACTGTCCATGTTCATACTCAAAATGGTATTGTTTAATATTTAATTAAATGGTTTTAGTTGATCGCTCAACCTTTGCTTATGAAAGATAAATTACCTGTTTCAACATGGGGTCATGCCCGACCAATTGTATACATGAGTACTCACCATTATAGCTTGCATTTGGTCAACCATCAAATATTGTTTATTTAAAATGTTTGGTTATACTTTATATGTTTCTATTGCAAATGGGTCTTCTACGTAAACTTGGAGTTTATGTTAGTTTTGATTCTCCATGTATTATTAGATATCTTGAATCCTTAACATGTGATGGATTTAGAGCATGTTTTGAGGATTGTCATTTTGATAAAACAATCTTCCCATCATCAGGGGCAGAAAAGTCATAGCCTGAAAACTCGACAAGAAATCACTTGAAATAATTCGATGTTATCTTATCTTGATCCTCGTGAACTAGAAGTTCAAAGGATTATTTATTTGCCAAGTATAAGAAAATCAATTATTGGATGTCTTCGCCGACACTAAAAATATAATAAAATCCTATATTCTAGCTACTAATGCTCCAACAAAAATTGATGTCCTTGAAGGACAATCTACTGGTATAGTTGTAAATATATCTAAGTCACGCTAGAAGCGTGGTAGACCTGTCGGTGCAAAAGACAAAGTTTCTTGAAAGAAGAAGACAATTGGTATTCTTGAAGAGACCATATCTAGTGCTCCTAAAGAGGCTATATCCGCACTCCCAAAGGGGTGCTTCAGAAGCGATTATACCTAGCACTCTTGAAGAGGTTAAACCCACAAAAAATTCTTAGTGCTCCTGGAGCAAAACAAATTATTATAAATCTATCTAATTCTCCTACTTATAAACACCCTGAAGCAGAACCTCCAGAAGAAGAATCTCCTGAAGAGTTATCCCTCAAAGTGGAATCTCCTAAAGAGTTATCTAGGGCTGAGCAAGGAATCCATAAAATCCGTAATCCGATCTGGTCCAATTCAATCCGATAGGTTTGGATTGGTTTTTTGAATCCGTGGTTCGGTTCCGGATTGAAAATTTCAAAATCCGTAGGCCGCGGATCGGTTCCAGATTGAACCCCACGGTTCCGGATTGGAACTGATCCGGACCATCTAAAAATGATCTATATTTATACTATATACCTTCCCACACAATATAATTTTTTCTCTTATATAAAAACTAAAATGTGACCTAATTTACGCCTCTCTCATTCACGCCTCATCTCATCTCTCGGTCGATGGTGTCTTTCTCTCTTCTCTTTCTCATCTCAGACTAAGTTCTCTCTCACACTCTCATCCATCTCAGATCAGATCAGCGACGGTGTGCTGCTCGTCTCTCTCTCTCGGTGAGTTCTCTCTCTCTCTCGGTGACACTATTTTTGTTCCTTTGTTCCCAGATCATCCATCTTAGATCAGATCGGTAGCTATAGCTGTTGTCTCTCTATCTCTCAGTGAGCTCCTCTCTCTCTTTCTCTGTCTCTCTCTCTCTCGGTGAGCTTCTCTCTCTCTTTCTCTGTCTGTCTCTCTCTCTCTCTCTCTAACACTCTAAAATGGGTTTAATCTCAAAGAAAAAACATACACAATACACTGTTGTGATTTCATCTCAGATCGGTGGATTTAATCTCAAATCGATTGTTCATGTCATCTACAATGGATTCAGTAAATGTAAGTAAGAGATATTATTTTTATTTTTTCTGTTTTTATTTTTATTTTTATTTTTATTTTTATTCTGTTTTCTGTTTTTATTTATTTTTTCTAATTTCATCTCTATTTTCTGTTGTTTGTTTTATTTTTAAATGCAAGTAAAAAAAATTAATCCATAGTGTATGTTTTTTCTTTGATTTCTGTATGTAACTAAGAATCCACAGTAAGCATTCCTCTCATTCTTGAACTAGACAGTATTTAATTTGAGAGTACTTGAATTTTGTATTTTTATTTGCTAAGTGTAGTAAGCTTTAAAGTGATATTTTCTGTTGTAAGATATTTTCATCATGATGATACGCACTTCTTTGTGCATTTGTTATTCAATGATTCTTATGTAATCCATGCTTGTCGAGTTTTATACTTGGTCCAGAATGTCCAAAGTGAAAAATCTTCTTTTCTCAATAGGTACAGTGACTAGGCATATTTGTTTTACTTTGCAATACATCAGAAAACAGATTGGACCTTCATTTTTTAAATGAGTTTCGGGGGCAAAAAGTTCTATTTCAAACCATTATTCCTAAGTTTGTTTATTTGTGAAGTGAAGGAAATGGGCTTTTGTTAGCGTTAGCTGGTGAAGATTGTGAATCCATTGTGAGCTCCCGAGTCTTGACTTTACTGATTAAGCTTGGTAGAGTCTGAGGCAATCTGTCTAGGTATTGTTTGAATTGATAAATGAATAGACTTATGTATATATGTATTAACAAAATTCAGAACCATTAACAAAAGAAGCAATTCTAAAGAGCCCTATTTTGTTAATCCTCAATCATGTATCATTTTAGCTTTGTTTCCTCTAACCATTGAGAAATTACCGCCATGAAAGCATGCTATTACCCAGTAATGATTCAGGCTATATATATGTATTTTATTTATTTATTTATTTATTTATTTATTTCTCTTGTTTGATAGATGTCAAGTACCAGAGACACAAATGATGTAATTGACCTCTCTCAGTCTCAATTTGATAAAGAACATGATCCTCAGCCTGAAACTCCTTCAGGTTCAAAGGTATGCCCCCCTTCTCCTAAGCCAAAAGCTAGACAATATTTTGAAGTTTGGGAGCATTTTACCAAAATTTTTAAAGAAGGAAGTAAGACTGCTGCATGTGTTAAATGTAACCATTGTAAAGCTTCTTATACTTGGATTAGTGCAAATGGAACTAGCACTTTGAGAAAACATATTGCAAATTGTCCTAAGTCCCCTCAGAATAAAGAAAATAAAAAACAAAAGACTTTGGCATTTCAATCTGTAACCGAAGGTGAAAAAACTCTTGGAGTTTGGAAATTTGATCAACAAGCATATAGGGATTCACTTGTTAAAATGGTAATCACTGATGAGTTGCCATTTAGGTTTGTAGAGCGTGAAGGATTCCGTCAATTTTGTAGTGTGATGCAACCTAATTTCAAAAAGTTTTCACGCTTTACAGTGGCAAGGGATATTGTGGATTTATATTGTAGTGAGAAGAAAAAATTGAAAAATGTGTTGAAGAATGCAAACTATAGACTTTGTCTCACTACGGATTCATGGACATCTCTACAAAATGTTTCATACATGTGCCTAACAGCCCACTTTATTGATAAAGACTAGAATTTGCAAAAAAGAATTCTCAACTTTAGTGTGATATCTAGTCATAAAGGGGAGGCAATTGGTAAGGCAGTGGAATCATGTTTAGTTGATTGGGGTATAGAGAAGATTAGTACAATCACTGTGGATAATGCAAGTGCAAATGATGTAGCTATTATATATGTGAAAATGAAGTTTTCAAAAAACAGTGACTCTTTGATTTTAAGGGGTGAGTACTTGCATATGAGGTGTTCTGCCCATATAATTAATTTAATTGTCAAGGATGGGTTACGTGAAATAAAAGATTCAATAACTTGAATTCGTGATGCGGTGAAGTATGTAAGGAGTTCTCCACAACGAGAGCAATTTTTCAGGGCATGTGTTGAAACAGAGAGGGTAACATGTAAAAGCTTGTTGTGTCTAGATGTTCAAACTAGGTGGAACTCCACATATCTAATGCTAGATGTTGCAACAAAGTTTCAAAAAGTATTTGAGAGATTAGAGGAAGAGGATCCACATTTCAAACTAGAACTTAATCATGGACCTCCTACTACTCAAGATTGGGAAGATGCTCATGTTTTTACACAATTTTTGCAAAAGTTTTATGATGCAACTATTCGCTTGTCTAGTTCTTTGTATGTCACTTCCAACTTGTACTTCACTGAAGTTTGTGCTATAGAAAGTGCCTTAACTGAATGGGGAAAGAGTTTAGATCCTTCTTTAAAAGCCATGGCAATAAAAATGAAGACTAAATTTGACAAGTATTGGGGAAAAATTGAAAAAATAAATATGATGTTATTGATTGATGTTGTGTTAGATCGTCGTTATAAGTTGAAGTATGTGAGGTTTTGTTATTTTGAAGTTTATCAACCTGCCATGGTGAGTGAGCTCACTAAAAAAGTAAGAGAGACTTTGAATAACATTTTTGATGAATATAAACAGTTTGAGACAGTTGCTTCATCTTCCAATGAAATGGTTTATGAGGTAGACATTGTTGATCAAGTAAACATTGGTGCAAGTGAGCACCAAGTGTCTCTTATGACAAAATTTCAAAAGCTTTTGGAGGAATAAGAAGGTGATGGAGGAAAGTCAAAAGTAGATAGGTATTTGGAAGAATCTTGTGAAAAGGAAGTTGTTAACTTTGACATCTTAAGTTGGTGGAAGACAAATTCTTCAAGATATAAAGTTCTTTCTCAAGTTGCAAGAGATATTTTGGCCATTCCTGTCTCTACTGTTGCTTATGTGTCTACTTTCAGCACAGGAGGTCATATCCTTGACCAATTTCGTAGTTCGCTTACTCCAAAACTTGTTGAAAGTTTAATTTGTACACAAGATTGGTTGCGTGCTTCGCCATTGCCACTTCAGATGGAAGAAAACTTTGCAGATTTGGAGGACATAGAAAGAGGTAATAGAATTTTAATATTCAATTTATCATTTAAATTCCATTCATGTATTGTGTTATTTTTTATTTTAAACTGAAATTAATTTTTTTGCAGCTCTAACCAATGTTAACATAGTTGCTGGAAAGTGATTTGGTTTGCTGTGATATGGAATTTGCTATTACTGCTACTGTTGCTGCTGCGCTGCTGCTGCCGCTACGCTGCTGTGGTGCTTTTGTTTGTCATCATTAAGTTGTGCTGCTGTCAACATGCTTTTGTTTGTTTATTTGTTTTTGTCTAAAACTACTTTATATCCGTTTGCTTAGAATTTGTGGAAAGTGAAATGTAATGTCTACTACTATTGAATTTGGTGGTTGTTATCTACTATTGTTGATGTGTGTTTGCTTGGAATGGATGTTTGAGATATGTAGAAGGTTTATGCTGGGTTTGCTGGTATTACTACCAAGGTGTCTGCTCATGGCAATGGTCAGTTTCTGATTTATAGGAGACAGCATCATCATTTGTTTTACCAATAATGTTCGGGACACTAACAATCATATTAACTAGACTATTTGGTGAATGTGAACCCTATGTCAACATGCGATTCTTGTATCTTAGTTGGTTTGTTTGTTGGTATATTTGTGAGTGTTCTAGCATTACTGTTTGTTCTACTTGTTCAATGATGAAGATAATCAGTCATCTGTGTATGTGTATAGATATTAGATATTAGTACATATGTTGATGATAAGCTTCTGTAACGACATATGGCAAAATAAGAGGCTGTCCACCCATATTGTGCTGTATATTTTTTTTTGTTATTTAATTATTTAAATTCGTGGTCCTAAATCGATCCAATCCATGTTTTAACGGATTGGTTCCATAATTTAAACGAATTGGATTGGTTTTAATTTTTCAGGAACCATAGATAACGGATTAGTCCTGGTTTTCTCCCAATCCGGACCAATCCGAACCATGCTCACCCCTAGAGTTATCTACTGAAATGGAACCTCTTGAAAAGTTATCCCTTGAAGTGGAAAAGGTACTTGAAAATAATGAGATCTTAATACATTATATAAATGCAGGAGATATTTGGGATATAAATTAAACTGTTGTCAACAAAATATTTTCATTTAAAAGTTGCTCTTGATATTACCAGAAGTAATGGTGAAAACATTACTAGAAGTGATGATGATAATAAACCACAAATAATAGAAGAATGACGACATAGAAATAATTGGCCAATATTGAAAAAAACAATTTAAGCAGAGTTAAACTCGTTTACAAAATCGTGAAGCATTTGGACCTGTAGTCTAACCCCCTGAGGGGATATAACCTGTCAAATATAAGTGGGTATTGTTTGATATAAGTGGGTATTTGTGCTACAGTGCAATGAGAAAAATGAAATTGTTAGATACAATGTGCAACTTATTGTGCAAGATTTCTTACAGAAACTTAGTATTGACTATGATAAAACTTATTCACCTATAATGAACGCAATTATATTTAGATTTCTCATCAACTTGGTAATCATAGAAAATTTAGATATGCATTTAATGGATGTGGTTACAACATATTTATGGATCACTAGATAGTGATATATATAACTCCCTGAAGGATTGAAGATGCCTGAAGCATTTAATTCAAAACTCAGAAGTGTTTATTCTATCAAGCTACAAAATTTTTGTACGGGTTAAAACAATCCGAATGCATGTGGTATAATCGCCTCACTGAGTATCTGTTGAAAGAGGGATATGAGAATGATCTAATTTACCTATGCATTTTTATTAAGAAATCAAAATCTAGATTTGTAATTGTTGCAATATATGTTGATAATTTGAATCTTGTGGAACTCTAGAGGAGCTTACATAAAATACAAAATATTTAAAATGAATTTGAAATGAAAGATTTTAGCAAAACGGAATTTTGTATTGTCTGCAAATTGAACATTTGACAAATGGAATTCTTGTTCATCAATTAGAAAGTCCTGAAGCACCTTTATATGAAAAAAAAAAAAAAAAAAAAAAAAGCTCTTCCATTAAATACTCTAATGGTTTTCTTGCCCTCCAAAAGATGGTAAAGAAATTCTTGGTCCTGAAGTACTATATCTTGATGCAATTAGTGCTATTATATATCTTATAAATTGTACCAGGCCCAATATTGCATTTGCTATCAAATTATTAGCAAGATATAGTTCTACATCAACCTAAACACTTTGGAATGGAGTGAAGTAAATATTACGTTATCTTCATGGAACAACTGATATGGACTTATTTTATTCAAATGAATCAAAGCCGCAGCTAATTGGATATGCAGATGTTGGCTATCTCTCTGATCCACATAAAGCCAGATTACGAACAAGATATGTTTTTATGTATAAAAATACTGCTATATCTTGGTGATCAGTAAAACAAACATTGACTGCTACTTCTTCAAATCATTTAGAGATACTTCCAATTCATAAAGCAAGTCGAGAATGTATTTGACTTAGATCCATGATCCAACGTATTCGAGAAAGATATGGATTGTCTTCAACAAAAGATAGTCTAACCAGATTATATGAAGATAATGTTGCATGTATCACACAGATCAAATGAGGCTATATCAAAGATACACTCAAGTGATAATCCGGGAAATCTATTTACTAAAGCACTACCGACTGCAACATTCAAGAAATTGGTGCATAGTATTGGAATGCGTCGACATAGAGATTTATTATGCAGCTTTGAGGGGGGAGTCATCCATTTAAGCAAATTTGTAGATTGTACTCTTTTTCCTTCTTCTAAGGTTTTTTTTTTCCACTAGGTTTTCCTTAGCAAGGTTTTAATGAGACAATCTAGACAAATAACATACAAGAATATTATACATTTTTTCCTTCACCAAAGGTTTTTTTTCCACTAGGTTTTCCTTCGTAAGGTTTTAACGAGGCATATTCTTAGTATATGGTTATCCAAGAGGAAGTGTTGTGAAATATTTAGATAACCATCAAAAGAGATGCAATTAGAATTGAAGAGTATTTCTTCATATAAAAAGACAAAATAGAAAGTGGTAGAAATTTGGAGACCTTGTGAATCAATTAGAATGCGGCTCCTAAATTCATACACTATGATGTCATTGAACATGTCATTGAACCAATTGCACGTCTTCATGTATTGCTTGATATGCCTATAAAAGGAACCCTATATGCATTGTGACAACATCCATCAGAAAAGAAAAGAAAGAAAGGTGAAATGATATTATTGTGTGGTACAAGGGTATTTATTTCCTACCACATTATTATTGGCTCCAATATTACATGCATGCTTTATTGATGAGCAACAAAGGTGTTGAATATATTAGTGGAAGATGGATTATTCTCTTAGCCCAAATTCTTTGTTATTTACCTTTGATCCTCATTTTCTCTTAGTTTTATAACAAAATCAAAGGTTTTTTTTTTTTTTTTTTTTAAGGGCTAAATTATATATATGTAATAAATACTGCCTTTTGTTAAAACTATTGTGCATGAGTTGAAAAAGACCATAAATTCTGAAGCTATTTCAATTGCTTTTATAAAAAAAATAATAATAACATTGAAAATGGCCAGAAGAGATTAATTGGAATGAAGGCTTCATTTGTTTTGACATAAATATTTTTCTTAGAAATATTTTACTTATTTTCCACTTTTTGGTTAAACAAAAAGTAAGTAAAACATTTTTTAAGGAAATATTTTTACATTATGTTTCCAAAAATGACTTATCTTTAAAAATTTCGTAAGTCAATTTTTACAAAGTTGACTCTCACTCACTGTCTTTTCCACACATTTAGCATTTTGAAATAAATATCTTAGCTTACTAAAAAATATAAGTGACACTTTATTGAATCAAAATTTCTCTTTTAGGCAATAAAATGTTTTTGTTTCAAGTGTCAACCAAATGCCAAAAAAATAAAAACAAAAGTAATTTTTTTTTGTAACATCAATTTACAAGAAAAATATTTTACATCGAAACAAATGGAGCCGAAATGTGAGAAATAATGAGAACGGAGCAGAGAGGGTAAAATTGGCATTTTGTTTCATAGTTTAGTTGATACCATTATTTTTTTGGAGTGTTTCTAATAGTCCTCACTTTTTTACTTTGGATCCCCCAATATCTTTCATTTTTTATTACAATTTTGTTCCCATTCTTATCTTCACCAACCTTATTCCTAATCGCATCCCCACATCTTCTCTGACTGGAAACCTTTGGGACACCCTTCCACCTACAATCCCCGTTATTCATTATCCTCTTCCAGTGACCTCTCTCTCTACAGCAACACTCCTTCCTTTTCTAGCGATCCATTCACCATTGCAACCATCACCCCTTATTCTCTCACTGATGATGGTTTTCCTCAATGTCGCTACTCTTCACTGCTGTGATGTCAACCATCGTAACTCTAACCATCATGATCTTCACCATCGAGATCGCACTGCTAATTTCTCATCACCCTATCACACTTCGGTGAGTACTCCAACCCATTGCCTTACCCTCGTCGCCATTCGGATAAAGAGTAAGATGAAGGGATGCAATGAAATGGGAGTAAAGTTAGGAATATGGTAGGGATCCAAAGAAATATAGGTGGAGAGCAATTTTAGAAGGTGAAGGGCTAAAGAAATAGTGGGGTCCAAAATAAAAGGTGAGAGCTATTAGTAGCACTCTTTTTTTTTTTTTTTTTAATTACAATAATAAACTCAAATGAAATTAATAAAAATGACAAGTTTTCAAATGAGACACCCAATCTCACAATTAGAATTAAACCCACCCACCAAATTATAAGAGTTTAGAGCACCCATCTCCATCAAACCCACACATCCATACACACAAATCAAGCATTCTTTAACAAATCTGCCAAGTTTTATCTGGCAAGCCTTCTCCGATTGGACCAATTCACATGACTTAAGACTTGGCTTCCTCGGCTGGGCTCCTTGTTATAAGTGAAACATTTTCCAGTAACCTTAATATAGTGAGATTAATGGAGCATCACAATGTCAGCTTAGAGGAGGTTCATAGTTTCGATGAGGTTCGTAGGTTGGAGGTAGGAATGGCAACGGGCCGGGGCCGGGCCGGGGCGGGGCCGGAGATCACACTTCCCGTCCCCAATCCCCGATGGTCCCCGGCCTTGATTCCAGACGGGGAACCTATCACCGCCCCCATCCCCGTCCCCTAACGGGGATCGGGTTTCCCCAACCCCGAAAATTTCCTGGCCAAAAAATTTAAAAAAAAAAAAATCGACTCTACACATTTACAAGAATTCATCAACAACAAATCCAACATATTTATCAACAACAGATTGATTCGTATCTTAATTTTCTTGATCTTCATCAACACATTTACAACAGATCATCATTTTACAATAGATCAACAACAAATCAACAAATCAAAGAGAGAGAGAGAGAGAGAGAGAGAGAGAGAGAGAGAGAGAGAGATTTTCAACAATAGATTTTCATTTTCTTGATCTTTATTGACAAACAGATCAACAAATCTAACACATTCATCAACAAATCTAACACAGGTCAACAAACAGATCAACATCTTCATCTTCATCATTTTCAAATCTGAAGAACAAAAGAAAAAAATGGAGAGAGAGAGAGAGAGACAAGGAGATACCATGAGAGGGAGAGGAGGAAAAGCAGCTAGTAAGTGAGAGAAGAGGAGCTGCGGTAAGGAACGGCGGTGAGGGAGGAGCCGCCACCAACCAAACCAGGGAAGGAGAGAGAGAGAGAGAGAAGAAGAAGAGATACCGTGAGAGAGAGAAGAGGAGATACCGTGAGAGAGAGACGAGGAGATACCGTGAGAGGGAGATGAGGAGAAGCCGCCAATGAAAGAGAGAGGAGGAGTTGCAGTGAGGAGCGGTGGTGAGGGAGGAGCTGTTGCCGACCAAACCAGTGAAGGAGCGGCGGTGAGGAACGACGGCTGTGTGAGAGAGAGAGAGAGGGAGACGATGTTTGTGTGTGAGTGTTCAGCCAACAAACGACTTTGTGTTTGGGTGTGAATGAGTGTTCAGCCAAACCCTACACACACACACATATATTACATATAAATAGGGGCAAAATAGTAATTTTACGTCGAGGGGCAAAAGGGGCGAGGATCGAGGCTCGGGTCGGGCAGGGTCTGGGGCTGAAACATGTATCCCCGTCCCCAGCCCGAATATCATCGGGGATTCAATTTTTAATACCATCCCCGGCCCGTCGGGGGTATTTTTCAAAAAATAACCGCTCAATTCGGGGTCGAGGGATCGGGTCCCCGTCGGGTTGGGTTCCGATTGCCATCTCTAGTTGGAGAAGGTTGAACTTGTAATGGTGAGTTTTTTTAAACACACAAAATAAATAAATAAATAAATAAATAAAATAGTTTGACATTTTTTTGGTACTGAACTCTTGAACATATGCAAAAAAAAAAAAAGAAAAAAAAGAAAAGAAGAAGAAGCAGCACAAGACCAAATTAGAGGCATTAAGCTGACAAGGTCTAACTGAACAAATAAACATTGTTCGGCCGGGTAGTTCCAAACAAATAAACAGTGTTTGGAAGTTCAGTGTCAAATAGAGTTTGGAACAAATTTGAGTTTGGTCCCATGAGATTGTAAAAATATATTACAAAAAGCAACATATCATAGGTTTAATAAAAATAACTAAAAAATCTAGAAATCCCTTAGATATTGATTTGTGATTATGTATCAATTTTAACGAGTAAATGGCAATCCCAATCAAACAATCAAAGACAAATCGACACAATGATTTAATGTGAAAAAACCACAATTGGAGTGCCTCCAATTGTGATAAAAAACCACAGGCAAAAGCCACAAAACAATCCATTAAGAAGATCGAATCGAACCGACACCTATGTGCCTCTTCCAGCCCCATCTTCACCTCGGAATTGTCTTGCCCAACGTTTAATCCACAACGCCGATGTCGAATCACAACGATGAGCCATTCTGGAATCCATCAAAGCTTCAGGCCCGAATTCCACAGAGTCCGCCGAGGAACAACACTCTCTTTTGTATTGAACAAAACAAACAATCCTTTGATGTATACTTTTCGAACCATGAGTTAAACTCAAACAAACATCAAAGAAACTAGCAAAGAAGCTCCAGATATAAACCCTAATATCCAAAAAGAAGATCTGAAAGTCGTAACCCTAAAAACGGATGAAACCACATATTTATAGAAAACTGATCCGCGATCTCCACTCGAGCGCAAGAATGGCCACTCGAATGGACCTCGCTTGAGCGCAGGAAAGTTCGCTCAAGCGTAAAATCCCAATTTCCAGTACTTTTTTAGACAGGTCAAATTTTTGGAACCAAATACTCTTCGCTCGAGCCCACAAACGGCTGCTCGAGCGGACAAACAACTTTGAATGCATTTTTGCATTTTACTTCGGGGGCATTGCCCCTCGACCTTGCCTTGGCGTTGCCCCCTGGACCCCCGCGAGCTGACCGAACAGCTCGATTCCTGATATAGTCAGCGAAGTGGCAAACATAAAAGAATAAACTTTTGAAACATCTCTGCAAGGCATAATTCAGGTTGGATTTGCATCTAAAACTCATAGCCTCATTGAAATAAAAGATCGAATACAATTACAACTGAAAGGAGTTTTGTTAAATGAGATTGCCAAGAATAAAAACCTAACAATAACCTACATTTATGTAAATACCAGTCAGTGTTGAGATTGTCGTCAGTGGTGAGAGATTATTGTCGGGTGAGAGAGAGAGAGAGAGAGAGAGAATGGCTGGCAGTGATATCATCAATGACCAGTGGCAATATCAGTATCCGATTGTCACATCATCGGTGGTCGATTTTGAGAGGGGCTACAATGGTGGATTTTGGAGGGGTGAGGTTGTTGGGTTTATAGGAGAGTGTAGGGTTTTTTGGAGGGGGTGCTAATTGTAAGGGTGTGTAGTGTTTTGTAGGAATGATAGTTTTGGTATTATATGGGGGTCATTTGAAATTTTCTCAATGTCAAATTTTATAGGTGGGGATTCAAAGAAATTTGATGTTCTAAGGATTAAAGTCAGGGCTATTAGTAGCACTCTATTTTCTATCCAGTCAATAAATAATGTTTTTTTTTTTTCCCTCTAACATTGTGTTTGGTTTGAGTGAATTGGAGAGAAAGGAAAAGAAAATAAATGGAGAGAAATGAAACCACTAAATATTATTTTGTTATAACATCAAAACTATCATTTTAGATATAGAACAAATAAAAAGACTGACACTTATAAAAATGTTGATTTGGTAATATAACATTACATCATTTCATTTCTTTTATATAGTTTAACCAAACAAAATAGGAGAGAAATCAATATCATCTCTTTTATTTTCTCTCAAATCTATCCAAACAAAATGGAAAGAAATCACAATAATATTTTCTTTTATTTTCTCTTCTCTTGTAACTTCTTTTTTTTTTAATTTTTTTTTTTACAAAGATAGCGTTAGTATGTTAACATAGTCATATTAAAATTGAAAGGGTTTGTGACTGTTCCATCAACTCGAACCTCTGACTTCCTCCTTACCACACTCTACGGTGTCACTGCTAGAACATTGGGCCAAACCCCAAGATCTTCTCTTATAACTTACTTATAATTTCTTTTCTTTTCTCTGCTAAGTTACTAAACATATTTGGGAATAGACTATTTTAATAAATTTTAAACTAAAATATAAGATGAAAAAAATTAGTATATGTCTTATAACTTACTTATCATTTCTTTTATTTTCTCTCCTAAGTTACTAAACATAGGATAAGGATTGTTTTGGGAATAGATTATTTTAATAAATTTTTAGCTAAAATATAAGATGAAAAAAATTAGAATATTTAGAATAGTCTTTTTATTTTTTGCGAAAAAAATTCATGTAAAATATAGAGAAGAAAGGAAATCTTTTATCTTTTGGTATAATTATTTGATTTTTTTAGTGATTATTTAACTTTTTAACTGTTTTTAAGTTCCAAAAAAAAAAAAAAAAACTGCCCCCCATTTTTTTTTGTGAGTAAATTCATCTTTCTATTACTTTTTCACTAAAAATAGTACACTATATTTAGACTAACAAGTGACACATGTCATGCATGTGCAATTTAAATAAGTAAATATAAAATAAAATATTTACTAAATATTGTGTTATAGTCAAGTGGTAAGAATCATATTTTACAAATTTAAGATCCAAGATTTAAGTCTTACTTATCTATATATATTTTTTTCTTGTAATTAAAAAATAAAAGACACATGATAAAAGGAGAAACCATCAAATATTTGGACACCAAATTCAGTGCTCACATATATAATAGTATAAAAGATAGATGATCCAAAGACCCAGATGATTTCCCTAACTAAGGCACTTTCACAACTTTATTCCCACTCTAGGGTGTGTTTTTATTTTTTTTCCCATTATAGGGTCAAACAGCATTAGGAAAGCCGTGTTTTGGAAACCGACTTTTCAAAAGCCATGTTCCACAATTAAAATAATAATAAAAAAATTTACTCAAAAAATTGGCTTTTCAAAAGCCGGTTTTAATTAAGTTTTAACTAATTCTTAATTAATTAAAAACGTTTTTACACAAAAATTTTAAAATTTATTTTCAACATAAATATTTTTTGACCAAATTTTTTTATACAAAAAACGGTTTTCTAAAAACCGTTTTTATATAATAAAAAAAAAAATTCCTGCTTGTTTTGGGTTTAAGTGACCCACGTCTTTTTTTCACTCCAACGCAACACTATGTTTAGGAACCTAGGAGAGAATACCATCACCACTTGAAAGGAAGAAGACCCACATTGAAATACTCCAACACCCACGTTGTTTTAGTTCCCTACGAAGAAGACAAAGACCCGAAGCAACAACTATTGTCCCACCACGACCAGCAAAAAACGAAGAAGACTACTGCAAAGAAGACCAGCGCGACTAGTAGTTGCTGCTATCCCACCTCTCTATCACGCTATAGTTATCCCTCATTTATCATGCCGGAGCTTTGCACATCTCCCTTCCATCCTCCAGATTCAGATTTCTTTTACAAAAATTATGGTTTAAATTTTTGATTTGGGGATTTTCAATTTCAAAATTAGGAATTTTTAAAATTAGGGTTTTGGATTTGATTGAGAATATGTTTACCTGATATCAGTAAACAATTTGATAATTTTTTTGTGAAAACGGTTTTTTCTAAAGCCATTTTATAAAACGACTTTTCTAAAATTGTTTTTTGTATTCAAAATATTTTTGGTAAATAAATATTTTTGTTGAAAATATAAATTAAAAAAAATTAGTGTATAAATGGTTTTACAAAAAAATGTTTTTAATTAATTTAAAATTAATTAAAACTGTCTTTTAAAAATCTGAGGGTGTGTTTGGTTTGTGTTTTGAAATAAATTTTCAAAAAAAATTTTGGAGAGAGAGTTTAGAATTTGTTTTGATTTATTTGGTTGTATATTTTGAAATTTTTTTTGGAGTTTGGGAGTTTGAGATGATTTGATATTTTGTTGTAGTTGAGTGGATGTGTATGAGGAAAAAAGCGATTGAGAATGAGAGAGGAGAGAGAAAATGTAATTGATTAATATGTAGGAGAGAGAAAGTGATTTTGAATTTTTTTTTCCAATAAATTTGAACCAAACAAAATTTTAAAATTTTCTCAAAAATTATATCTTGATACAAACCAAACAAACCCTAATTTTCTATAGCATAATGCTTTGCAGCTCGAAAAATAAAGGCTCGAATGGCCCAAAATGTTACTTATATTCTCTTTTCTCGCTATCTCGTGCTCTATCCTTCTCAGACTCCAAACCATCTCTCTCTGCTGATCCCAGGTCACTCTTTACTTATATAGTAACAACGACGCCAAAATCCTCTCACCCCAGATCCCTCTCATCCCTATGCCGAAATCCTCTCATCTTTGTTAAACCTCCCTCTCAGCTCTGTTAAACCTCCATCTATACTCATACACAAACGACAAACGACGAAAAAAACTCCTCACCTACCAACATGATGCTTCTTATACGCTAACGACGCCCGAAAACTCGTCATTATGTATCAGAAGAAAACGAATCTGAGGTAAACCCAAATTCGACAAAACTAGGGTTTATGTTTTGGCTTCAATTTCTGTACGAACTCGTCAATTGTGACTGTTTCATTTTGGAATTTGCCTTCAATTTGTGTTAGGGTTCCCTTTAATTGTGAGAAAATGTGTTTGGGGCTTATGAATCTATGATTGTTCGGGTTTTTTCATTATGGGTTTTGTCTTCAATTTATGATTGTTATTTTGATTTTGATTTTAAACCAAATTTGTAACTTCTGAACTTTGTGCATTTGGTATGGAAATCTATTGATGAAATATGTTAAATATGTTCTTTGAAATGTGGGTTTTGCTTTAAATTCAACATGTACAAAAATCTGTTAATAAGTTTATAAATCTGTTTTGGGGCTTTGGTTTTGCTTTAAATTTATGATTGTTACTTTGCTTGAAACCTGAAATCTGGGTTTTGCTTTAAATTCATAATTGTTATTTTGCGTTAAATCTGAAATGTGAACTTTGTGCATTTGAAATATGGAAATTTGTTGATGAAATATGTTGTTTATCAATTATTCTAACTTAGTTGAATCTGCTATTTGAAATATGGGTTTTGCTTTAAATTCAACATGTGCAAAAATCTGTTAATAAGTTCATATGCATGTTTTGGGTTTTGGTTTTGCTTTAAATCTGAAATATAGGTATTGCTTTAAATTTACAATTATTGATTCAAAGAAAATCCTACTGAATTTAGAGGGGATTGATAATATTCCAACTAACTTACCTATATTAGTTTACATTCCTTATGACATTATGCATTAGTATGAGGCTTGTCAAATTTTGTAGTTGGATTACATTACACATTATGCATCAGTATGAGGCTTGACATTATGCATCATTATGCATCAGTATAAGGCTTGTCCAACTAAGTGCTATTTGGTAGTTGGATCTGTCACACTGTCAAACATAAAAGTAATCAGGAAGAAATTAAAATTGCTTTCGTATTTTGTATGCAGATTAAAAAATGGCTTCATCTTTTACTAATAATAGCAACATAAGATTAAAACTAAGATTATGTGATTGTGGAAGAACAACTATACGAACTAACGAGAATGAAAATCAAGGGCCTTTGTTTTTTGTTTGCCCATCAAAATATGTAGGTATCTATTATATAAATTAATCTTTTAGTATTTACAAATTTATTTGTGTGATTTGATTAATTGATTCTTGTGCATTGTAGAATACTAAGGAACACTACAATTACTTCAAGTTCGCAGATGATGACGACAACGACATTACCTCTACAATCTGTTCCAATGCTGGACCTCGGACAACTATAAGAACAAAAGAATATAACGATCTAAGGAGAAGGCTTGGTGAGATGGACAATGAAATTCATAAGCATGGGTATAAGGCTTCAAAGGATAGAGAAGAATTTCAAGGCAATGACTTGTGTCATTGTATTTTGTGTCTTGTTGTACTTTCTCATCTAAATGACTCAGTTGTTAGGTTTTGGCCCATGTTATGAATGTAATAAAAAACTTGTTTTGTATTTTGTGTCTTCCTACTTTATCAACTAAATGACTGACTTGTTACATTTTGGGGAATAAAAGTGAATGTTATGAAAAACTTGTTCTGTATTTTGTGTGTTGTCTATGTGGATTGTGAGAGGCACGGATCTGTATTTCATGTGGATGTTGTTCTAATCTATTTTGATTTCTACTCTATAAATGTATGTTATATTGAATTGGGAGAGGAATGGACACCTCTTTGTGGACATGGAACAGCCAAGACTGCTGATGACTTAGCACATTAATTGGACATGGAACAACCACCAATTCCAACAAAAGAGAAATTCATGAGTTTGTATTTGTATGACCTGCACTGGTGAAGACCTATAATGCAATATATTTTTTGAGTACAGACCTACAATACAACTACAAGTCAAACCATGGAACAGTCATGGAACAACTAAGGCTCCGTTTGGTAAACCTCTCAAATTATAGTTCCACCCATTGATTTAGGTGTTGTGTTTGTTTTAAGCTTTCAAATCATAATTCTACACCCATTTCTTAAAACTCAATTCAAAATATAATCATTACTTTTCAAAATTCATAACCAAACACATAATTAAAAACTTTTTTCAAAACTTAATTCAAATCAATATTTTAATTTTTTAAATATTTTAAATATTTAAATATGCTACGATTTTTTTTAATTTTTTGAATATTTTTAAATATTTTAATTTTTAAATATTACGATTTTAATTTTTTAAATTTTAAAATATTTTATAAAAATAAATTCAAACTCTATTTTATAAAAATATTTTTAAATATTTTAATTTTTTTGTTATGTATTTGGTTACGATTTGAGTGTAGAGTTGTGAAAGTAGTATGGAGTTTCGAGCTATGTGTTTAGTTATGAGTTTTAAAAATAATTTCTTAATTGAATTTTGTTTTATATGTTTTGTTACGATTTGAGTGTAGAGTTATTTTTAAATTTAAAATATTAAAATTTTAAATTATTTAAATTTTTACGATTAAAATTTTTTGAACAATTTAATTTAAGTTTTTACTTATTAAATTTTTTAGATTATTTAAATTATTTAAATATTTATAATTTAAATATTTATAATTTAAATTTTTTGAATATTTAATTTGAAAAAAAATTATTTCCTTTTTAGTATTTTCAATTAAAAAATTGATTAATATTATTTTTGTTAATAATAAATTTTTTTAATTAAATTTTAAAAAGAGTTTGATTATGAGTGTTGATAAGAATTTTCAATAGTATGAAATTAGCGTATTTTGTTATGAGTTATAACAATTTGAATTAAGTTTTGAAAACTCTTTTCAAAATTCATAACCAAACAAATTTTCTTACTTCACATGTCAAATCAAATTTTCAAAACTCAATTCAACACTATTCAAAAATCATAACCAAACAAATTTTCTACACTATTATAATTTCAAAACATACAAACTCAAAATACAACTCATATTCTCAAATCATAATTAGAAAGTCTTACCAAACGGAGCCTAATACTCCCATAAAACCTGCTTCAATACAAATACAACTACAAATCAAATCATGGAACAGCCATGGAACAACTAATACTCCCATAAAACCTGTATGACCAGCACTAATACTCCCATAAAACCTGCTTCAATACAAATACAACTACAAATCAAACCATGGAACAGCCATGGAACAAGTACAATTCAATTAAATTGAACCCCAAATCCAACTACAATTCAAACCAACAACAATTCAATACAAATACAACTACAACTTAAACCAACATTTTCAAATAAAGCCAAACAACAGCCACAAAATGTATGGAAACGAAATAAAACCAAACAATCCGAAATTTACAAATGAAATGCACCTACAATTAGTGTTGCGAAACTAAAAAAAAAAACGGGACATTTGGATTCGCTTCTATATTCAAGTCAACAAATTTTGATGGTACTATCGAACTTTGACGGCTTATATTGTTGATCAATCCGGATTGAGTTTGAGACGTGCTTCTAATATTGTTCCCTATTTGCATTGTGCTAACCCGTGCCTGTAAAAATAAAGAAAATATTACAAATATTGTTCACAAACATATTTACCAATATAAAATTTAATTTGTCACAGGAATATATATAGTCATATATTCAACACGTACCGGTATAATATACAGTCTTGTGTGCCATCCATACAAGGAAAATAATAAGGTTGATATTGCAGCACCTTTTCATCAAATAGTAACAAAATGTCATTAGTAATTTGAAGTATTATAATATAAATCCACAATAAACAAAGTGCAATATATTAAGTTCGTTCAACACATACCGGTACATACATACTGTCTTGTGCGCCATCCATAGAAGGAAAATAGTAAAGTTGATTTTGCGGCACCTTATGATGAAACAGTAACAAAATTTAATTAGTAATTTGAAGCATTACTACTAGTCGCAGGAGGTACAGTACTAGTACATGGCGCATTACTCGCACTACCCGATTCAACTGTTCTCACTCGATCCTTGATTTCCTTCAACCCAAGTTGAATCACTTTGTGTTTTTCATCATCATTGGTAGCAAGTTCTAGGATCTCATCCAACGTCTTGTGATAGTTAGCATGTAACATTGGATTTAGAGCAACCCCGGAGTTAGTATATGTGGTTGGAATGCATGTGTACCCTCTTTCCAAATCTTTTCTCCATCTTGAAACAAAGTATTTATTTGGCACCTCATATATGGACCTCTCAATGAGCACACTAAGTGAATGGGCACACATGATACCTCTAAACTCAAACAACCGACACATACATTGGAGCTCACATTCAATTGAATTACAATACACAACAAATTCCACTTTATTCATCCCCTCACCCAAAAGAACAGCTTCCCTCACATGATAGGTACAAATTGATCCCTCCTCTTTCATAAGATTTGCACGACAGTACATTAGACGCTTTATTTCTGCTTGCACTTCTCTAAATTTTGAATTCGTGTAAGCTGCACGAAATTGCTTCTCAAAACCATACACCGTTAAGCAATCATACAATTTATGACGAGAATTCAAATTTGCTTTTGTTTCTTTCTCTACCTTACTTCTCAATGCATTGTCATACTGCTCAACAAATTGTTTCAAGGTTGTCTTGGAGTTCACATATCCATCAAAAAATGCATTCATGCTCTCACTTCGTTGTGTAGTTGACATGCCAGCCCAAAATATGTCTTTAACATAGGCAGGAATCCACCTATGTCGCTCACGGTATAATACCCCCAACCACTCGTTATCATGTAGATTGAATTTTGCAATCATTGCGTGCCAATATTCCTCAAATTCATCTTTTGTGAATGAATCATAAACTGCATTACTCAAAGCAATCTCTATGGAGTCATATTCCGAATATTCTCTCAATTTCTCCGGAATTTTTTTCATTATATGCCATAAACACCAACGATGTCGAGCTTGTGGGAAGACAATTTCTATGGCATTTTGCATAGCTATGCACTGGTCAGTTATTATAGCTTTTGGGGGAGCATCTGACATGCAACTTAACCATTCTTTGAATAGCCAAACAAATGTCTCAGTGTTCTCATTACATAACAACCCACAACCAAACAAAATTGACTGTCCATGGTGATTAACTCCTACAAACGGAGCAAACGGCATATCATATTTGTTTGTCAAATAGGTTGTGTCAAAGGAGACAACATCCCCAAATGCTTTATAAGCCGCCCTACTCCTTGCATCCGCCCAAAACAAGTTTCGCATGCGACCATCTTCATCAAGGTCAATTGCCGAATAGAAGTTCGAATTATGTTGTTGCATTTTATGAAAATAAAATGCAACTGATTCGGCATCTCCTACCCCAAGTTTCAATCTTCTAACATTCTCAATATGATTTATTGCATCTCGTTCATCAAACATTAATGCCTCATGTCCCTCCGCTTCAACAACCATGGAATGAAAATTCCTAGCCACCCCAATCCCTGATACATCGTTAACTTCTAGTTTCCTCTTTACCGGAGTAAGAATCCTCTTATTTATTGCAAAATGCCTTGAGTCACTAGGAATCAAATCATGAGTGTGCTCAAGCACAACTGTGGTTAACTTATATCTTCCATCCTTTTGTAGACTGGCTCTTACCCTTGCTTTACAATCAATTTTTGATGACAAAGATGATTCCAAGGGATTTACTTCTGATTTTTTTCTTCTGTTCCGCGCCCGAGTACATTCAATTCCAAAGTACTTTACTTCCCCATCACTTGTTACATTTTGTGTTCTATAAGCTATAGTAAATCCAAAGTGTTTCGCATATTTTGCGTAAAATGCATACACTTCTTGCTTTGAGGTAAAAGACATACCCTTCTTTGGTTCTTCAACTTCACCACTCTCATTAACTGAAAGATTGTTATCCTCTTCTTCAACTTGCTCATTCCCATTGAATGAATTATTGTTTGAATCAATATCCATGGTAGCTTCAAAACAACAAGAACAATATAAGTTGCAGATGTTTTCTATTACTTTTACACTTCTATTTCAGACTGAAAATTACCAGTATAGCAACAGACAATTATCATAACCAACAATTTTGGAACGAGAAGTTCAGCATAATTAGCATAGATGAACAACCAAAATTTTCTGAACCAGTTTAAGTTTCGAAACACAGATAGGTCTATTAACCAAAAATAAATATAAAAAATAATAATAACAACAACCAGATGCAAAAAAGAAAATTTTCTGTTCATTGAAATTAGGTGATCTTGTTCGATTGAAATTATGAAAATTTAAACATGAAGATTGAAATTAGTTCATCTTGTTGATTGAAACCAAACATGAAGACAGTATATAAATTTTCGGAAACACCCTAAAAACAAAATCAACTAATTTCAATCACCCAATCTGAAACCCTAAATTAAACAAAACCAACTAATTTCAATCACCCAATCTGAAACCCTAAATTAAAAACAAAATTAACTAATTTCAGATCATACCCGATGCCGTGAGTTAACTAAAAATTAATCCATTACTTACAATCGCACACACAAGCAGCAACAGAGGCAGCACCCTTGCGCCACACAGCAGCAGCGGCAGCGGACGCAGCCTGGTCAGCGACACACAGGTCGGCTCCTCTCTCTCTATTCTCTGTTACCCTGTCGATGCTCCTCTCCTCTCACTGTTTAGAGGTTAGTCGTCTCCGTCTCCGTCTCCTTTCTCTCTGTTCTTTCCTTCCTTTTTCTTTTTCTTTTTTTTTTTTCGAATGAAAGGCGTGGCTGAAACAGAGATGTGGGTGTACAAGGCAATTGGAGGTGTACAAAAAAATGGGGCCATTCGAGCCGCTGATTTTCGAGCTACAAAGCGGTACGGGCTTTTGAAATAGGTTTTCGCATTGGTTTTACCCTATAAACCACCTAACCACAAGCGTACAGGGGAAGATTCAAAAACTTCTGGACGCAGATATAAACCGCCAAATAGACCTTCTTCAACTCCTCCAATTCACTTTTTCATCGCCACTGCTCATTAGTGTATAACAGACCCAATTTTAATACATAAATTCATACGTTTATCTTCAATTCGACACACCACAAAATGGAGGAGGACTCGCAGCCCTATTCCAATTCCAACATTTTCAGCGTTCGAATCGTCTCCATCGATTACTACATGGCCCCTCCAATACCAGACCTCGACATCTCTTACAGCAGCTTCCAAGGTTCTCTCTCCTTCACAACCCAATTCACTTTCTTCAATGCCTAAATCTTTCAACTTTATGTATATATATATATTAAGCACCCACTTCGTATTTGATGATTTTCAGTAGTAGTTGATGAGTTCGACTTTTAGGGCCTGTTTGATTACTTGGAGTATTAGTCATAACAATCTCATGGGATAATTATGTGCATGATATTTTGTAGGATTAACCTTGTGTTTGGTTGGGGATTTCCGGAGGAATTTGAAAAGGGAAAGGGAAAATATGTGTGAAATTAGGTAAAATATAGGTATATTTTATTCATATTTCACTTATTTTTTTCTTTTTCATTTTCCTTTCCAAATCCCTTCTCAAATCTTCTAACCAAACACAACATATGAGTATTATGTCAGATGTCATTTGTGTGATCCAAATGCAGGAATATGAATTTGTTAGGATTAACGTTCTAATCCTACGTCATTATGCTGGAATCAAACAGGCCCGAGTTTCACTCTAATTCTCTCAATTTTTTTTTTCTTTTCATTTAATTGTTTTAGGAGGGAAGGTGAATGAAGTTCCTGTGATAAGGATTTATGGGTCGACTCCGGCTGGGCAGAAGACTTGCTTGCATGTTCATCGAGTAAGATGATTTATTTCTCGGTTATTTGTTTGTTTTGGGTTATTTGACATAATGGGTTGACTTTGAATTTTGCAAGTGTGGGTTATTTTAGTTGCAATTTCTGTTTCTATTTCTTACTGGGTTAGGAATTCAAGATTATTTTAATCATACTGAAATAAATATGTTCTTTTGATTTAATCAATAAATTTGTTATGGTTGTTGTGATAGAACTAGTGTTTTTTGGTTTACATGGCATTATGACAAGGCTTTATAGATGAACTGAGTTGAATGGAGCATTTAGTAATTCAACCTAGTTTGGAGTTGTATTTTAGCTTAGCAGAGATTTGGGGTGAATCTATGGAGGCATGTTCATGCTCAGCTCAATTGCCATGTCTGAATCAATATTCATTCAACTAGAAGGATAAAAAAGACTAAACATAGAAAGAAAGATAGCAAAGCAATTATAGTAGACTGACATGGATTGACTTGATACTATTTTTATCCCCTCCTCTCTGGATGAGCGTGGATAGGCAAACAAGTGAATAACATATATAGAAATTTCATTATCGAAACATATATGTAAATATAAATCTACTACATGTGTATGAACACATATAGAACCTCATTTCACTACCTATTTACTAGTATGAGCATGCTGAGCTGAGAGCTTGTTTGCTAAATGACCATGCAAATCAGGCTCGTGCTTGGTTCATCAACTAGGGAAACAAGTCTTGTTGTCTTGAGCCTGAGCTTTTTTTAGACATTTGTTCATTTCTAATGCCAATAATATTAAGTGGTTTTCTTGGTGAATGTCAAATGTGACAGGGATCAATTAGAATCATGGGTTTATATAGTGGTAGATTTTTGTTGAGGTGTCTTGTTACTGTACAGTGTACATTGAGATTTACCCAGGCCCTTTGTGGGGTCTGGGGGCAGCACCCTGGCCTGAAGATTTAGGATAAACTACCAATAAATCCTAATAGTTTGACTTAATTCCCATCAAGTCCTATTGAAAATAAGTCCTAGTAAAATTGTCGTTAAAAATAATTTTTTGTGATGATTTTTTTGCATGTCGCTAAAAATTGACAATTAGTATTTTTTTGTCACGATTTTATAAATTGTCTCTAAAACTTACAATTAGTGACTTTTTTTGTGATGAATTTTTCAGATTGTCATTGAAAGTTGAAAATTAATGGCTTTTTTTTTTTGTGACAATTTTTAAACTGTCGCTGAAAATTAAAAATTAGTGATGTTTTTTAATAGTGTTTAATGAAAAATGCCACTAATTATCATAGGACCTATTGGACAATAAGTCTACCTATTGGGACTTGTAAGTCCCCACGAAGATTTAGTGGTACATATTGTTATTTTCGAGCAGGGTTCCCGAGTGTTACAGAAAAAGAGAGCTGCGAAATTGTTCTTGTAATTCTTATTGCGTATAGTGGGTTTTGATTTTTTCTCCGTCATGGACATGGGTATCCTGCTAAACAACGTATATCTAATGTTATTGTTTTTCGGTGTGTGCTTGTTTTTTATTCACTGCTTTATTGTGTGATTGAAACCATGATCTTGCACAAAAATTTCATTATGGGGCTCAGTTTTTCTGTCTCGATACTTTGGACCTCCTTTACTCATTCAATTATTTTTTGTGTATGTTGAGTGCCAAATGACTGATAATGATAAGTTAGAATCATAAATGTATAGTAGGTAGATAGTAATAGGGCTCACTTTCCCAATACCACCTCATTATCTGTTTAGTTATATTTTTGTAGCACACATTGGGGACATTTCACTGGCACGCGAAGCCTATGTCTGGACATGCTTTAGCATCCCGGTGTGGGTTTTTTAAAATAATTTTACAATGCTGATTTGTGGTCAATGTATAATATAAGGAAACAAGGGGGGGAAGTGAAAAAATATACACCCACATGTACATGATGCCTTTTATATTTATGTGCTGTAAATTTAAATTCATATGCATAGAAAATAAAAATATAATTTTATCCCCGCCATGTTAGTATTTATTTTTTTAAAAATCGTTGTATCACGTGTCCGTGCTTGTTTGGCCAATTATGTTTGTTTATTAAATTCAAACACATTTGAGCCCACATATTATAAGCTAGCATCAGATTAGAGCCTAAATATTATAAATAAGCATCCTAACAGGTGATAAGCATCCTAACAGGTGACAAAGTGTACCTATGCAATTGAGATTTGTCGAGGTTCATTTTTCTCAAAATGTATCTATATGTTGTCGTGTCCTTGCTGTGCTTATGCCCTTATTTTGGATTTCCCATGTAAATCCACTGTCTTGTCTTGTTTTCTGATTCTGTATTAGTTAGGACCTATCTATTAATGAAAAGCATGGTCACATTGATATTTTTGAATGTTTGAAAAAGATAAGTGTTTTCTAGATGGTCCCCTCTCTTTAATTTAGTTTGCCTGCATCCTGTCATAAAATTATTTTTGGCTTGATTTCTTGTCTTTTGATGCAGGCTTTACCTTACTTATACATTCCATATGCAGATTTAATGCTTCAGCCTAACCAAGAAGGTACAACACATGTTTTGAATCGGACAATTTAGCATTTCACTATATATATATTTAATTTAAAATTATTAAGTGTGCTTCCATTTGTGTTGCAAATCTATATGCAGGTGCTGACCCACATATTTTCTTAGGACTGCTTTGCATTTTATTTGAGCTTTGAATTCTGAACCTTTAGTGTATTGCTCTGTTAGTGTCTTGCAGTAAGAAGTATTTAAGGTAATTATTTATTGTTTTCCCCTTTTTGAAGTAAAGGAACCTTTGGGCTACATAGATGCACATGATCGCATGCAAGCATACATCCCAACACAAACTCTGTTATATTTATGGTCCTTCAGTCCAGGGTGATTGTATGGTCGAGATGTCTTTAATATGGTTATTTGACTGCTATACTACTAGACACCCCAATTGTTGAGCAACAAGAGTAGGATGGGCTGAGAAGCATGGATATGACACGGACACAACAATTTTTAAAAAATACAAGACATGAAACATTCAACTTATATAGTTTATATATTTATTTATGCCACATATATATTTTATTTATTGATGATTAAAAATAGAATGTAACACTAATTTCTGAACTTTAGAGGATGAGGGATTGATAGGTATAAATGTACATTTCTCTTTTATCGTTGGGTCCTAAGTTATTTTGTTTGTGTAGCCAAGCGATGACTGTCTTGGTCTAAAAAAGTTTTAAAAACAGTAGGGCACGCCTATGAAGCATGGACACGTCCCCAGGGCTTGCGTGTCAGTGTTTGACACGTGTTGGATAGGGACATGCATCGGACACGTTGTGGACACGTGTTTGACACTCTCCCTAAGGTGTCACTTGGACACACTCAGACACATTTCGGACACTGCGGGGTACAAAACCTAATTTCTGAAACTTCTAAATGGGGCCAAACTGTAAAAAACAAAAACTGAAAAAGAAGAGAGAGAAGAGAATTGAAGAAGGAGAAGAGAAGAACAGAGAAGAGAGAGAAGAGAGTGGGTGAAGAACTTGAATTGGTGAAGAACCAGTTGAACAATAGATCGAGGTATGTCCTTCGTTCTTCTTCTTTGCTGTTTTTCTTCTTCTTTCTTTAGTTCGCAGTTCGTCTCTCTACCTGTGTGTCTTTCGGCTCTAGCTCTCTCTCTCTCTCACTTTGTCTCCTCTCTCTCTTGCTGTTCGTAGTTCGTCCCTCTATCTCTCTCTATTTTCGTCTCTCTCCCCTTTTGTTTTCTAGGTCACTGATCTATGTTCATATATATATGATTTGTGTGTATATACATATATATATTTTATTCTCTCTTTGAGAGATTAAAAATACTTTTTCTTTTTATTTCTGTTTCTTCTCTCTCTGATTTGAGAAGTATCTTTTTTTTTTATTTTTTATTTTTAATAACAAAAATCTTTTTTTAAATTTTTTTTTTTTTTTATATTTATATATGAGCCCCTATTTTTTTCCCTCTTTTTTTTTCAATTTTTTGGGGTATTCTTGTTTGCTTAACCTTGAACATATATATAGAACTAATTTTGTTAGAAAAAATCAATTTGTTGAATGTGTTTATTAATTATATTGTTTTATTGAATGTTTTTATTAATTATATTGTTATTGTAATTTCATAGGAATTTTTTATTCTTAAATATGGCATTTGATGTTAAAGTAGTGAAATGTTTCTTTTAATTTTTTTTATTGTTATTTTACATTTTTAATTACCTTCCAATGGATTTTTTTTTTCACTCTTCAATTTTAGACGTATAATAAATAAATAAAATTACATAGTGAACGTGTCCCCAACGTGTTGTGTCCCTCGTTTTTTGAAAATTTGCGTGTTGTGTCTCGTGTCCGTGTTCGTGCCTCATAGGGGCACGCTTGGACGTGTCCACTATGTGTTGGGAAGTGTCTAAGGAGTGTCAGATTCTGAAATGTGTCCAACATGGACACACTGCCTTCGTAGAGTGTCTATGTTTCTTACAAGTGTTCATGCTTCTTAGAGGATGGCGATAAAGAAGGCAGAAGAGAGAGAGAAGATTTGAAGTAGGGGCAATATGTGATGTAGGGAAATTTTCGGAAACTATAGGTCAGTTTTATGGGGGATTTGGGTCAAGGAAAGCTTTTAGGGTTAGGGTTTTATTAGGTAAAAAAAAGATTCTATAAATTCTTATCCCAAAATAGGTTGAAATTGGCTCAGTTTAGAAAGCGGTTACTGGATTTTCATAGAATAGGTGATATACTTTTGTGTGCGCAACTATTTTAAGTTTTTTTTTTTTGGGTGTGGAATTAAAGGTCAAAGGGGATGATTTGGGCTTGATTTGGTGTGATTTTGCAGTTGAAATCTGGACTCATAAGGCTGTGAGTAGGGCTGCAAATGAGCCAAGCCGAGATTTTGATGAGCCTGGGCTCAATAAAAATTTAACAAACCGAGCTTGAGCCGAGTTGACTTAGGCTTGACTTAAGCTCGAGCCTGTTCATGAGCTTTAGCGAGCCAAAGAAATTATAAATTCATACTTGTGTATGAGACTAAAGTTATAATTGAAACTTTGATTATACAATTATATATACAATCTATATAAGCATATTGAAAAAAAAAAGTCTATATCTTACCAAAATAATAATATCTACTATTACTATTATATAAATGTATTATCTATAGTTAGCTATTATTTACATTTATATTAAATATATAAATAACATATTTATCCTATTTTTTATAGTACGTATTTTCACATTATTTAATATATAAATAATATATTTATTCTATTATTTAAGTAAATGTTAAATGAGCCAGCTAATGAGCCGAACTTTAGTATGTTTGGGCTTGTTAAGATTTTAACGAATTTGAGCTTGAGCTTGAGCTTGAACACAATAAAAATTTAATGAACCAAGTTTGAACTCACCCTTACCTAGCTGAACTCGAGTCTGTTCACGAACGGCTCTGTTCATTTGCAGTCTTAGTTGTGACCTATAACTGAGAATGGTTTCCTATGAAGAAGAAGACGCTAGGATTTCCACCCAAAATCCCAAAATTCTTTAAATATTACCCCCAAAGTAAGGTTGCAAATGTATCTCATAAACACACAAATTCTCAAATAGAAACATACATAAGTATTTATTGGCTGTTTTGCTCTCCAAAGTCTCCTAGGTCTATCACTCACAAAGTCACAATTAGGAAAGTAAGAGATTTAACCAATTAGAGTATTGTTGATTTAATAAGAATTATATGGAATGACCCAATAACATAATCCATGGAAGACCCAGGGATACACAGTATAGTTCATGTCCAACTAAGGCTCCATTTGGGAATAGGTTGTTTTAGCCAAAAAGTCAAAAAGCCACAAAGCCAAAAAATCATACAAGAAAGTCAAAGATTCCTTCCTATTCTCTCTACTTTGTGCATGTTTTTCCGTAAAAAGCCAAAAAATCATTCCCAAACACTTAAGTTTTTTTCACACCTCATATTTTTAGCTAAAAAGCCACTTCCTAAATGAACCCTAAATTTTAAATTACCAAAATGCCTTTGCCTTCTAGAGCCTAATAAAACACATTTAAGTATTTTTAGTAGGATACTAGATTAGTAATAAAAAGAAGGGCAAATTTCACTTTATTCCCCTGTGGTTTGGACTATGTGTGCGGTTTATCCTTTTAACGTTTAGAAATTATCACATAATCCCCACGTGGTTTGTGGACTGAAGTGCACTGCTAAAATTTCGTCAAATTTAACAACAATTGTGAAACACATGGCAGACTTAAGGGGGTTATATTCTCATTTGCAAATTTCAAGAGAGTAAATCGCACATGGAATAAAGCACAAGGGGTTAAAGTCACTTTGTCTTCCCAACAAATGACGAATATATTTGTAGTTCACACACTTAAATTACTTTTATATAGGGGTATTTTAGTATTTTTCATTAGATCATTGACGGGCCTAACGGTGTACTTCAGTCCACAAACCTCAAGGTGATTATGTGGGGGGCTAAACTGCACATGGCCCTACCCATAGCGGGTAAAGTGAAGTTTGCCCCAGAAAGAAGACTCAAATAAACCCTAAAATAAAGTAAAACAACTTAAAATTTCAAATATGCTTTTATGCTTTAGTGATTTTATTTGCGGGGGTGCAATAAATATGCAGAGGTAGAGTTGATGTTTGGATTAGGGATTTTTTTTATTTTTTAAAAAGATTTTACCGTGGTATTCGGTACAGAAGTCAAAAAAAGATTTTATCGTGGTATTTTTTTATATTATATTTTAATGCTTTTGCATGTTATTACACTGACTTTAGGTGTTTATCTCAATGATCCAATGTTCAATCTTCTTTTATCTGTCAGTCCTATATGACACCAAGTTTCTTTGTTCTTTCACCCCTTAGCAGTTAACCTGTATCCTAAGATTTGGTAGTTTTAAGCTACCTACATTTGACACGAAAACCCATATTCGTGCAGCATACTGGCATTAACAAACATGTAGTCAATCCACGCCACAAGCATTCTTGTCAGAATGCCTGACAACTTTTATTTATATTTTTTCACGTCTTAAGCCTCCCTCTCTCCCTTTTCATCCCCTTTAGGAGGTGGTCATCATCTTTTGATATTCTGTATTACACATACTCTTATTAAAATAGAACAAAAAAGTACACTTATTCTCATGCTATCAGCCCAGAGAAAAAAGTGGAAACTATTCTTTTTTCTTTTTCAATAGACAATAAGTAAAATGTTTCTGATTGCACCTTAATGTAGTTTAGTTGAATGTGGAAAAAATGTGGAAGTTCTCATTAGTTTGGTTTTAATGTGACAACTTGATGCTTTTTACCTTTTTGCTTTATAGTTTTCATTAGCCTGGTTTGAATATCCATACCCAGCCCAATTTTGTTTGTATGAATGTCAAAACTGTGCACTGATATTGTCTATTGGTGCAGATTTTATATTTAGCATGAGGTACTTAGTCTATCTTACTTCAGTCGTGGAGATCTAATAAATATAGCACTAATTTCTTGCCAAATGTTATTATTTTTTCTTTTCAAACTCATTTCTCACCATTATGGCACCCATTTGACAATTTCTTCTGTTTTTGTGAACCACACTGATTTTTGTTTGGTCTTGACATGTGCATGTGTATGTTATCAAGGGCTTTAGATGACCTAAACGTGATTAGTTTTCTATGAATTCTGGTACTGAAAATGCTGTGTCTGGCCTAAATCTATAGGCTTCTAAGAGCTTCTAAATCTATCATCTTATAGGAGTTTCTTTTTTTCATATGTTTATTTTATTGAGTATTTAGCGAGGTAATAATTTTGCTTTTTTGTCTATATATTCTGATGCTAAAGGGGCTGTCTTGCCTAATTTATAAACTTCTAGGATTTCTTGCCTAATTTATAAATTTCTAGGATTTCTTCTTCTTCTTCTCCTCTCTCCCTTTTTTTTAATTTTAACTTTATTATGTCAAATTTGAATTTTGCTAGGTAGCAGTTTGAATTGTTCATCTCATGTATATTAAAAATGATTGGTGATGGATATATGGTCCTGTTTGGTAGAGTTTTTTTTTTCTTTTTTTTTTTTAAGCTAAAAGTTGATAATAAGAAAGCATAAACTAAAAGCACCCCTCCCCTAGCTCCTAAATAATCAGCCCTTTTCAGCTTCTTCAAGCTATTTTTACCTAATAAGCTATTAGCAGAAGTTGCACCAAATATTCTAGCACAGACTTCTAAATTATAATAAGCTATAATCAGCTTATGGCAACAAACAATCCCATTGTCAATAAGGTTTAAGGTGTTCCTGTTTCTGACGATTGAGGTGGTGTGGGTACTGTGTTGTGCTACGGTTCTAGTAGCTTGTAAATTGATTATTTTTGCGATTTCATATTACAGTTTCTTCTGTAAATTCTAATTTGGTTTTTATTAGTGTTTGCCATCATCTAATCATCCTTTGTACTCATGTTTCATATTCAATTTATTATTATTATTTTTAAATTGCTTAGGTGATGCATGCACACATTTGATATCTCTATCAGTTGAGAAGGCATTGAAGGTATCTTGGTTCAAGCAAACTCTGTTTTGGTGTTTTTTCCCATAATTTTCATGTTAACATCTTCTGTTGCTGATATGCTGTGAATGAACTTTTGGAGTATACTCTTACAGCTTAAAGGTCGTGCCGGTTCGAAACGACAGCATGTGCATGGTTGTAGTCTTGTCCGGGCAAAGAAATTTTATGGTTATCACTCGTCAGAGGAGCTTTTTGCGAAGATATACCTGTATCCACATATCAGTGGTTTTATGTGATATCTGTGTCTATTGGGGGATGGGGGTGGAGTCATGCTGCTGGTGTATGTAATTAATTCGTGAATCTGTTTACTTTTGGTTTAGCTGTTTCTCAAGTCTAGTGGCCTAAATTTGAGTGGTGGTCTGTATTTCACTTTCTTATCCTTCAATATTGTCATATATTTAAGACCTTGGCATAAGATGATGATGAGACATCCCCATTTGGGGAGTTATATTTTTAGCCAAAAAGTCATGATAAGTTATCACATCACTCTCTTTACTTTTCTGCACGTCTTTGCGTAAAAAGTCAAAAAGCCAACTAAAATAATCTATTACCAAGTGGGGCAAAAAAGTGTTTGTGATTGTTCCTGAAGAAATGAAACAAAAGATTTCAGTGACAGTAGTTTTTCTTTGTGAAAAAAAATTGGGTTTGGTTGGTGCATGCTATCGTCATTTTTGAAAGCATATATTCTTTAAATTTGTTGAAGAGTTTTGTTTTGTTTCTCAAGCACAATCTAGGGTCTTAGTCATCCTCAATAAGGAAAAAGGTCTAATCATCCATGTTAGCTAAGTATAAAAAATTGCTTCTGTGCCTAAAAATTTTGGTTATTCGCTTGCATGGTGCAATAAATATTTTTCCTACATTGCACATTACTCAAGATAAGTTGTGGTGTTATTACCAGGTTATGTGAGAAATCTTAACTATGAGGGCCAAAAATTTCATTTATTTTTCTAGCAGATCTCCGACAAATTCTTGGGTTATCTGATATACCGTGGTCTTCCTTTTGATGCATGCTCTAATAGCTGCCCTAATATTTGTAGTTGCACTGGGACTACTTTGGAAAGATAGTCTAGTTTTTTAATGTTAACTGTGGATAACCTAGTAATGCAGTAAGCTATGGAGTTTATCATTTTTGTATTTCATTTTTAATTTTAATTTTAATTTTTATGAGGATATGTATAATATCTCGAATATGTCATCGAACACCTTGATGAAATTATAAGATAGTAATGCTGTAAGCTATGGAGTTGATCATTTTTTAAAATTTATTTATTTATGAGGATATGGATAATATTCTGGAATATCATTGAACACCTTGACGGAATTTTAAGCTATTACCCACATGATGTCTCTCGTGCTGCGAATCTTCTTCTGGTATGCATTCATAAGCCTCTCTGACCAATGCTCAACTGGTGTTTGTGAGTTATTTGCGGGCCGTAGATTGTATATTAGAGCCTTTGTTTGCTGTTCTTTTATTGTCTTTTGAAAAATAGCACTTTCTTTATAGAAACTAACTACTATCTACACATTTTATATTTTTCAATTTTTACTTTAGAGGGTCTGTTCATAAAAATTGATACTTTTGTTTGTTTTTCCTTTCCTCATGAAAGGAAACTTAACTTTGATCTTTTTAGAAATTGGATATGGAAAAGTTATGGTTCGTACCTTTTGCAATTTTTTATCCAGTCAACTGTTTTATGGTTATGGTAAATTTCCATAACCCAAATGTTGAAAGTATGATTGGGACCAACCATGTTATTTGAATAATGGGTGTGTTCTATTCTATGTTTTAGAGGAGAAGGTGGGGGTGCTTTGCTATCTGGTGTATTTCTTGAAGATATTTGCTTTTGAGTTTTTGTCCCATCAAGTTGAGTGGGGTGGTCTTATTTGTGCAAAGATGCCTCTTTCTTGTGTAATTTTGTTTTTGGTTTGTGCGATGGGACATGTTTATTTGCCTTGTTTTGTGTTAGACTACCTCGATGAGGAGGTTTTGGTTCAAGCAAGGTTAAAATCGGGATCCCATGTAGGATCGTTGGGAGGGACTAATGGATCGGATCTTAGAATCGGATTAAGAATCGTAAGATCTTACTTTTAATACAAAATAAAATGAAAAATTATCGATAATTATAATCTTTGTTACATAGTTTTAAAAAGATCAAAGAAAATTGGTAAATTTGATATAATGTATATTCCATATTAACATAAATTAAAGAATATATTTGAAAAATGAGTTTATAGTCAAATTTTTTATATAGATATACGCATATATATAAGAAATAAATAATAAAAAAAAAATTGGTGGGATCGGGATTGAAGTAGGATCAGGATCGTATGCGATTCTACATCATTTTATGACTAGGATCATAGTGACTTTAAGATCCTAATGTGATCCGGATCGTTTGGCGCAACTGAGATGGTAGAATCTTAAGATCTTACAATCCGGATCGGGATTCTCATAACCATGGGTTCAAGGTGGTTTGAAGAGAATGCATTCTGTCTTTTGCGCATCCTACTCCAGTCTCCAGGCAGTCATGCATCTTACGTGATGACTGCACTGTTGGTTTGTTTTTACTTTTTTCTTCCTTTTGTCATTCAGAAAATGGTTGGGTAGGTTTGGTTTGAGTTTGGGAGATGAGTTTTAGAGATAAAAAGTACGAAAAGTTGTTTGGTTTGGTTTTTTTCAAAAGATGTTTTGGAAAATTATTTTGAGAGAGAGTTTTGGAAAAAGTGATTGATTTGATGTGTATGAGAGAGAGATTTGTTTGGAAAACTTGTAAACCAAACAAGTTTTAGGAAATTTTTTTGGAAAATTTGTTTGATTTGATTACTTTTGAAAACTTATTTGTAGAGAATTTTTCTCAAAAATTTTTGAGAAACACAAACCAAACAAGGCCGTTGTCTCTTTGCTTTCTAACTATTGTTATGTTGGTGTCTATGTGCGTCCATTTCACAGATTGTAGAAATTTATGATATCAAGACTCATGGACGAAACACTTGTTTTGCAGGGAGGTGCAGTTCTGGATAGGAGTTTACAGCCCCATGAATCACATATTCCCTTTCTTCTCCAGTTCCTGGTAATTATTCTTTTGGCATTTAATTTGAGTGATTTGAATGTCTTTGACTTGATGATTTCATCTGATTTGAACTTTTTTAGCATGTTATACGAATGCAAGAATGCAACTGTCTAATAATAGACGGATTTAATGGATTTTCTTGAATGTGGAATAATTCATTCCTTTTATATTATGGGGTAGTATATGTTGAATGGCTCATTCTTTCTAGGGAAATTTTGAGCATTTCTAAGTTGTGTTCGGAAATAGTTTAGTTTTGTGCTAGCATTAAGATATCTTCTTTGGATGCTTTCAATTAGTTTTGAGATAGAATTAGATGTCTGGCCTAAAAAATTCATACTCCAATCTCCAGATAGCTTTTCTAATCACCTTTCACTGTTTTGTCGATTGGTGGATCCAATGGTGACTTTGTTTTGGATCAATCCATTAGGTGGACTTTGTTTGGGATGTTGATCCAACTTACACTTTATAGTAATGGCATAAGGACCCAGTTGAGGTTTGAACAAATTAACATATGAATTCAAACTTCTCTTGTATCATCTTTACATTGGCTTCAAGTACACTGGAAGAATTGCAGTCCAGGAGGTTGTTTGGTGAGCTTCCATATGTTATTAAGCTTTATTGGAATGATTATTGTCTTTGGTGGGTCCTTTCCTTTTTATATTTTCTTTCTTATCTGGCTCTTTCAGCAATTGCAAGTGTCAGGTGGAGATTATGTACAAATTGATAACTGTACATGACTTTAGATGATTTAAGGTGTCTTTGATGTCCCTTGAACATTAAATTTTCCCTTTGTGTTTTATGTGCAATATGTACAAGTTGGAACTGTTAATGGGGCATTATTAAAAATGGCAGCCATGATTAGATTTGATTTTGTAAATCTGAAGTGGACTTTGTGAAATGTGAATTCGGTATCATACAATTGTCTTCATGGTTCCATTCTAGTTTCTCTATTAGATTCATTTTAGGTTATTTGCTCCTTCAAATGCTTAGTCACAAATCACCAAGTGAATCCAATTATCATGGGATGTCTCATCTTTTTTCTACTTTATTTGTGTTATTCTCATGTCACTAAGATCTGTGTTTTTTATTTTCTTGCAAAAACAAAAAAAAAAAACAAAAAAAATGTTAGGTTGACTATAATTTGTATGGGATGGGTCATCTGCATGTATCAAAGATGAAATTTCGGCATCCAGTACCAAATGCTGTTGCCCGGAGGAAGGATAGTTACAATGGACATGGACCATGGACAGATAACCCCAATTTTATGTCTGCTGACTTTCAGGTAATTTCTTCCTCCTTTTCTCGTTCTAGAAGCATCTGGAGGGTAGCTTTACCCATTCGTGATCCTTGCTTGCAACATTTTTGTGTAATGTTTAAAATTCTCATTAGGCAGATTCAAGTGGTGATGCATCTTCACGTTCACCAATTTGGATCTCCTCAACGATTCCAGATGGCTGGATGTGGGAATTTTCTAGTCAACTTGATTCTTCATCCTGTCAGGACTTTCACCTTGTTAAACGTCAATGTACCTGTGAACTTGAGGGTGACGCTACTGTAGATGGTTTGTTTCACTTCACAATTTTGCAACTGAGACTGTATATTTCTTTTTTATGATTTCATAGCTAAAGTGATTTAGCATTGTGATCTGCAGAGATACTTAATCAGCAGTTTAAAATGTACTCATCACTATCTCAAACCTCTTCAGACGTGAAAATGGTTCAGTCACTAATACCAATTTGGGAGGTATGCTTGCATCTCTTTTATGTGCTGTTTTATGTGTACTTTATAAATTTTGGTGTATCTGTTGTGAACTTTAATTTTCTTGTCATAGGAGGAGTATGAAAGGACTGGGATTCATGAGGTAGCATTACTCTTTGATCCTGGAAAACCACTTCCAAAAGATGTCTTGAGGACTCTCTCACATGGGCTTGAATTTGAGAATAAACTTATGGAATTGTGTCATGAAGCAGATAATGATTCATCTTGCATTCCATTCGAGAAAGATGTGATATATGCAGAGCCAGTGAAACCTTCAACCATTAAGGGAAATATTGTTGAATTTGGACTTTGTGACCCAAAAGAAGATGGTGGAGAAGCTTTGAAATGTTTGAATGTAGGTGATGAAACAACAATTATGTTGCCACACGGTATGCCATGTGAAGATGACAATGTCATAATACCTGGAGAGGGAAGAGCTGTACATCCCAGAAAATTGCTTGTTGATGACATGCAAACATTTCAAACAATTGGAAGTTCAGATGCGAAGGTAATTTATCAGGATTGTGTATTCCCTTGTTATTGCTTACTGCATTCTTACTAATAGTGAGGGCAAGCTTTGCTTGAATTGACCTGGAAAGCCTTGTTGTGGTGTTTGAGTGACATAGCTGGTTTTTAGCTCTCCCATGCTGAATTTAACAGCTTGTTGGTTTTTCCAAATAGAGGCTATTTATGGGCCTAAACCATGGTAATGTTTAATCGTTAAATTAAAGACCAATATTTAGGAGAACATATTAGGGTTGATTTGGGTGTGATTGATATTTGGTATTGAGAAGTGCATTTTTTTAGGGCTGTGAATAATAATGTCAAGGAACTTTGACCAACTAATAAGAAACTTTGAGCAATTAGAATATTCTAGACCTAATAAAGATTGCATTTTATGTCTCATTTGAGAACATGCTATTTTAACTTTTTGACTTTTTACGAAAAGATGTGCAGCAAAGTAGAGAGAGTGATGCGACAACTTATAGTAACTTTTTGGCTAAAACAAAAGGTTGCCAAACGAGGCCGACCCAAAGAAGTTAAGAAACTTTGACCAACTAGAATAAGTTAAGAAACTTTGTCCAACTAGAATACCTCTATAGCCCACATCCAGCAAATAACAAAATTATGTAAAAATCCCTAGCTACTATAGAAGTAGAACTTATAATGATATAAAATCTGTCTAGCAGCATACTAAATTAAAATAAACACAAATAGAGACAAAAGATTATTTCAAAACTTCACCTGATGATGCCCCAAGTGTGCTCTATGTGTCACCTCATGAGGCTGACACATGGCGCCTAAGTCTCGTTGTACAAGCCATTCCTGTTTGTGACATGGTGGTGCCACATGGTGCAGTTGAACCCTTATACTCACAATCATATTTTTTTCACTTCCTCTTTTTCAGCTCTCCCACACAACACCCCCCCCCTCCTTTCTTCTTCTTCTTCTTCTTTTACTTTTGGTAGATTTTTTAACTTGTGCCTCTAACAAAGCAAAGCTTTACATAGCTACTACTTGAGTTTAGGTATCCTCCAGCACTAAGTCACCTAATTCTCTTAGGTCAACCCGTGTTCCCACGTTGTGGATTCCTAAATTTAGGTGGAATTCTTGATAAATTCATGAATTCTTAGAATCAGTTCGCAAATTTGTAAATTTGAGAGTGCCTAATGGTGTACACTTCATTGCATTATCATTAGGGATTATGTACAAAATCGCAACAAACGTTGACCAAGTCACAACAACATGCGCTTTAGTGACTGGTGGAAAGGGAATAAAACCTTGTATAATTTGTTGCCAAGCAGATGCGAACTGAAAACCTGATACGGACATGAAATTTTAACAGGCACTGGAGCATCTCATGGTAATTCATTAAAATTGTTCACTTGTTTCTACTTATATTATTATGGAAACCTTCTCGCTATTATTTTGTGTTATAAAATTACTCCTGTTTGATTTTGTTTGTAAAATTAATTCATCTTTAAAATTGATTATTTCATAAAAATTATTTAATAAATAGGGGAAATTACACTGACCACCCTTGGGGTTTAGGAAAAATACAATAAACTTCACAAGTTTGACATAATTACACCGACCTCCTTTTTAGTAGGCTAAAGCAACCAAAACTAATGCAAATGGCGTGGAGAAGCAAGGATAAACAAAAGGTAAAATATACATTTCAAATATAAAAGATGACAATATCAATTTTCTATCCATACAACTAATGAATTATTGATGAAAAGAGGGCAAGTGTTATGTGAATTAAAGCCTCAAGGGAACCCAGTGTAATTATGTCAAACTTGTGGGGCTCAATGTATTTTCACCAAACCTTAATGGAGGTTAGTATAATCTACCCTAATAAATATATATTTTATAGATGTTCTTAAGACACTCCTGCACTGAAGGTATTTTGATAAGCGACAATCTCATGGGCCTGTTCCCAATCCCACTTCATGAATCGATGACTTAGCTAGCTCCACCATCTGGTGCTTACATATTTCATTTCTACTTAGTACTGAAAGGAACTGGTACTAATTCACACATGCCTTGTGTTCTAGCAAAAATGGTTCTTACTTTTCTATTTTTTTTTTTCCCTTCTTTTGATGTTTACCCTTTTGGTTTGTGCAAGTTTTCATAGCATTGTATTCTCCTTTTTATAATCAAGTTCCTCAACTATTAATCTAGCTGAAGGATTTGATGGCATCACTGATTTTTAAGTTGTCTTCAGTTTTCATCCACGGTGTAGTTTGCTCAATTGATGGATACTTGTTTTTTTTTATTTTCTCCCTGGTCAAGACTTTCCAGAAGTTGTTCAGCCTCCTATTTTACGTTTACTCTTGCAAGCAAATTGAGTTACTGGACTTTTCTCAAGCACTCAAAATTCCATTTCATTAACTTTCTTCAGGTTGTGGATAAGGAAGCATTGGGGATTCTAAGTTGGCTTGCCTCCTCTCAGGCTGCAGAAGATGTAAACTCTGATGATGAGCTTGTTTGCGAAACCATTTTGTCTCCTTTGTTGCCTGCAACAACCATTGATAAGGTGTTGGAAAAAGCTAATATGGATTTTGAGAGTGAATCCCAACAAGAGTGTCAAGACATTCTTGATTCTGTAGAGGGTTTAATTAACTATGAAGTCTTGAAGGAAGGAGCTTCTTCCACTAATTATTTAAATCAATCTTTGTCAGAAAAAACTATTCCCCAAGTGGATGGGTCTGCTGACGATCACGATTCAATTCCTAATGCTGGCAGGTCATCTAAAACAGAAGTGTACAATGAAATTGAGAGGTCTCCTCATGACAATGTTCAGCAAGAAACTGGCTCAAGCTTTAACAGTAAGAGCAAAAGGAACAAACCATTATGGGGTTCTTTACCTTTTTCCTCAACCCAAAAGGTAAATGATGACCTAGAATTTCTTAGTAGATGCTGTAGTGAAACTAAAGAAGGTAAGCTTACAAGTCCTAGAGTGGGTAATGAGGTGGATACCGACGTTTATGACTTGAAGGAAGAAAGTACACTAGTTGGTTGCTCTGTGCGTGACTTGATGAGGAGAAAGCGATGCTACCGATTTGAGCCTTCTGAATCTGAGAGTCGAAGGGTCAGAAAGGCTTCTTTTGAAGAGGAACAGCACTGCCCAAAATTGTTAGAGGTTTATGCAATACAGAATGATGAGCAAGACAAAAGGCCTCAAGAGTTTGCCAACTCTGAGCCTCCACTAATTGGTGTTGATTCTATAGAACCTGTGATTTCTGAGGTATGTATTGGAAAAGCTGATTCGTGCGTCCAGATGAGGAAGTTAGATACTGATGAGAAACTACTAGTCAATGAGAGATTGCAGCTAAGAGACAGCACTGGTGCAAGCTGTTTGTCAGCTTCTCCTGTTCGAAGTGAAATTCTAGGGATAGATGATTGTGTCCGTAAGAATGGTCATGAGGGAAAAGCCTTTAGGGTATCTGAAATGTCCTCAGCAAATGTTGTTGGTGTGGAGGCCACAACTGGCTCAACCATTTTGCAGTTAGAGAATTGTGGTAGTGTACAACATGGAAAAGCTACTGATTTATCTTGGCCTGTCAGTTTGGTTTCCTCTGCAATCAGCTTCGAAGCAAATCCAGGGGAACTCATTGGCATGACCTTTCATAAGAAACCTCCAGTGGTGGACTGGATTGTTGGGGCATCAGAAAATGCTTTGTCATCCTTCAATATTGACCAACACATTTCTCTTGTTGGAGGAGAAAGTTATGGAGGAGTATCAGGTTGATTTTCTTATCTAGAAGTCATGTGTCAGCTGCTTTTATTATTATTTTTTTATATTATTTTAAACATAAAATCTAGTCCATTTGTTCTTATTACAAAAGCTGACACAGCTGTGTATCCTTCCCCACATCAGCACTACACATGCACAATATCATGTGCACAACACACATGAGGCTGTGTGTTAAATGGTTTTTGATAGTAGTGGCACTGGCACCCATTGTCTTTGTTTTTGGCTTCCAAAGGCTATTATACTTGTGGGGCCATTCAATAGATGTGATTTCAAGTGGCTACCATATCTTGTCACTTACTGAAGAGATAAAAAGGTTATCTTATATTAGTAAAAAATTGTAGTCAAACAAGAAATCATTTGCATTTGCAAGACTAATAATTTTTTTTTCTTTAAATTTTCTGTTTGTAATATGTGAAGCACAGGCAAACTCTATGCCAGGATGCCTGCTTTTGTTGCTCTTTTTTTTTTTTTTTTCTTTTTTTGGTTTGTTTGTAGATTGCCTTTGACACACTTGGATCAAATTGAAGCTTGTGGATTGCCCTCCCTCAGTGCTTCTACATTAAGATTGTTAATTTTTTAAAATTTTCATCTTACTTTTAATAGACTGAGAGAAGAAAAAGGAGGGAGGTGGTTTTGTACATCAACAAATATTGAATCTTAATATTCCATTAAATAATGTTGTGACTGCTATTTTGTTGCAGTATTCTTATTTTATGTGAATTGGTGACAGCATTGGTAGGAATTCATGAGCAATCTCTTTGCCCATTGGGGAATTTGGATCTTTCAGCATATATGTCTGATAGTTGGCAGCACTTATTGCTTCTATTTTTACCTTCAGCGTTATTTGTCAACACTGTCAAATATACTATTGATTTTGTGGTGATGCTTTAATTTTCATTTTTAGGCCCCACTTGGTGGTGCTATGTGTTTAACTTGAAAGTGCTTTATCCTATGTTTGATTGTCTTTAAAATACTTTTAACTTATAGAGGTGTGTCACTGAATAAAGAACAACTTTTAAGTGAAGCAGTAGTTGAGGTGCTTTGGCAGAAGAGAGAGTGAAAGCTGTTCACAAGGTGCAGACACCAAACAGTATCAAACCTCTCTACAATGCTCTTAGTTGAAAAACACTTTATTAGAAGTAACTGTATCACCAACCAGGGCCTTTGTATTGACCTTATGTTCTCTTGTAAAGGACTTGTTGACTGACCAATTTGAACTTGTTAACTGACCAATTTGAGCTTGCCCTACACCAGCAGTTCAGACAAAGCGTGTGGATGAAGTCCTCCCATTTTTTGGGGGGGACTGCTTGAAAGACGCAGACATTCAGAAAATCTCCAGAAATAATGACTTAGATCATCACCAAGGTGACATGGGTGTCCCTACCCACTATCAAAATGATGGCTCTTACTTATACATGTTGACGCCTGTGTTTTCACCGCCATCTGCAGATAGTGTTTCCAGATGGATATTGCAGAATGACTCGGGTATTATTTCAAATTAGTGAATAAGCTTGTCAATTATCCCATCCTTGCATTTGTCAACTAAATAATTTGGCATTTTAACGGTTGGTGATTTAGGAAAAAACCCTAATGCTGCCTCAGTGGAGCCACCATCTCCAAAAGGTAAATTTTTTTCATTTCTTTAAGTGAAAGAAAAAAAATTCCTTAGGTATGTAGTAACTGCTAAAGTCTCCTTGCAGGCTTCTCTGACAGTCAGATTAGTTCGCAAGATTCTTTGGTAGATAGCTGCAAAAAGCTTTTGCCAGAATTTGATTCAGTATCTGGAGTGGAGCCTATCCTAGATCAACTGAAACAACAATCCCATGGAGATATAACTGATGAAATGAATCCTTTCAGTAAGGGTCAGGGGGTGAGATCAGTATATAAGAGTGAAGGTAATATCATGAAAGGAAAAAAATGCTCTGATTGCTCGATGGATATCTCTCAGATTTCTGGCCCAGATGGGAAATCGAAGCCCACTCCTCTAAGTCAAATTGGATTCCGGGATCCAGCAAGTTTTGGCGGGGGTCAGCAGCTAACATTGTTAAGTATAGAGGTAATTGAAGAAAGCTTCTTCCCATTGTCATTATGTTTGCTGTTTTTACAAAATGTAGTGTATGGATGATATATCTTGAATTGTATTAACCAATGAGATTGACTCTCAAATTCAATACACATGCTGTTTTCATTTTTCTTTCAGCTTTGAGACTTCATGAGATCTGTTAATTGCTAAAAAGCCCTTTTAGATTCTTTTTTTAAATCACATTACTATATCAAATAATATTTGTAAAATTCTAGATCATGACATGTAGGTGTACATTTGGAACCTTGATAAGAAGTAGCTTTGCTTTCTGAGTAATTGTATACTTTTGAGATAACTGAATTTGAGCTTACAATGAGTTGCAATACTGGTTGCCAGGTTCAAGCAGAATCTAGAGGAGAGTTACGACCTGACCCCCGATTTGATGCCATCAATGTCATAGTACTTGCTTTTCAGGAAGATAATGATTGCAGCCTAGATTTTTATGTTCTTTTGCGAAGCAACACTGAATATAATCAAAGGTATGCTCGAATTTTTTCTCCTTCCTCCTCTTCTGGCTGGCTTTCTACAATGAATTTGACTCCTTGTGTCTGACTTGGCTTTGTTTATGCTTTTGTAAAGGAGGTCACTTAGAGTTTTTGTGGGAAAAAAATGAGGACTGCTGGGGCTTGGTTTGTTTTATGGAATGAAAGTGAATTTTGAGTCTATTTGGTTTCTTGGAATTAGGCCTTGATGCTAGAAAACGTTGCATCTTCTTGTTGGGACCGAGATAACAAACCTAGCTGCAAAGCAATAATGATTATGTTTCATCATCATAGGGGTTAATCCTATAATTTCTTTTGTAACCTAAGGGTGGAAAAAATTAAAAATAAAGGAAAGCAGAAGCTACCCCACTATTCATCTTGCCGATCATCAAACCACTTATAAGTTATCCTTCCTTTCATTTTTTCCTTCCATCCACTCTTCAACCCTCTGCATTTTCTTATTGAAATGTAATATTTTTGGCCTTCAATGTTGGTTCTTGTAATAAGAAAATTGGAAGAGCCTACTCTATCTACCAACCAGTGTCACACTAGGCACTAACTTGTCTGCACACTGTTTGTTGTTGGCTCCCTGGAATGCAAGGCATGTGCATTAACTAAGTGGGTGGCCAGCGTGCAATGGGGGTGTTTGGTAGGGCTTTTTTGAGCCAGCTTATAGCTTCTGACTTTTAAAAAGTTATTTTGGACTGTTTGGTTAAACTTATTTCAAACAGCTTCTGATTCTAACAGCTTATTTTAAGTCAAAAAAGCTGATTCTGAGAAGCTGCTCACCCCTTGCTTCTGATTATCAGCTTCTGCTGTTGACATATTAATTCACGCTTATACTCTTAGATTTTTTTATTTTTTATTTTTTTAAAAATAGAAAAAGACCCAAATGGACTATAAAATATTATTATTATTTTTTATAAAAAATGTAGATAAATAGTGAATAATAAAAAATAAAAATTAATTGAAAAAACTACTTCACAGCTTATTTAACAAACACTACTCAGCAACTTAAATCTATAATCCAACAGCTATACCAAACAGGTTAACAGCTTCTGATTAAAGTCATAATCTATAATCTATTAAGCTATAAGCTATAATCTGTTTTAACAGCTACACCAAACAGCACCAATGTGCATGCCATTTGCTTTTTGTGGGTTGGGGGCTTTGGGTTTAGCCTAAGAAGCACAAACACTTATAAGAAGGTGCTGTGTCATGTCGAACACTCCTTCACATGTGTCAGACACTCCTAGGATAGGGTTCAGCCCTGTTTATGAGATTGAGCAGCTCGGGTGGAACATTTGGCAGCGGTTCAACCTCTAGCTTGTGATGCTTGTTAGTTTAGCTTCATGCTTGACTAGTTGGATGTGTGGGGCTTTTCTAATCTCACATTTTAATGTTGTCTTCTTGTGCAAGAGCACAGTGATTGTATCATGGGCTGGTTTTGTTTCTTGATGCATTTTAAGAGAAGCGTGGATTAGGTAGTTTTGGCAGCTTTTTTAGTCATGTGCTGCAGACAATGTTGGATCATGGCAAAGGGTTTTGAACAAAAACATTGTCATTTAAGTTGAACCATACAAAAAAAAAAAATGTCACTTTTGGTCAAAACCCTGGATTTTAAAATTTTCTGTTTTGGGTTTCGTGCCAGTTGCTTGCAAACTAATACGTTTACTCATATTTTATGTGACTACTGGAAATTTCACTCCTTGTGTGTAGCTTATTTGTTTTTCGATGTCCTAATTCGTATTTTATGAGAGGAGTCTTGTGCAATTTTGATTAAGAATTTTTGTAAGAATAATTAAATTGATTTATTCAAGTTGGAATAAAATTGTAGATCAAAAAAAAAAAAAAAAAAAAAAAAAAAGAAGAAAAGAAAAAGAAAGAGTCGTAACATGGCTGATTGTAAATAAAAATTTCATTTTTTTGGGTGTTTAGTTATGTATTTAATATAGTTGTGAATTATTCATTGCTTATATTATATATTATTTAATAGATATAATAATCAACACACAAATACCTGATACCTTATAGTATGTACCTTATAATTTTTATACGTTTACATATATTTTCAGTTGTCATGAATATTTTATACCATATGTAAGTAAATTTGGATATATAATTATGCACTAAACATTTTTTATTTTTATGCAATATGATTTTGTTGAGGGTTGTGTATACTCATATCAAACATTATAGAGAGCAACAACATAGTAGGGAGCAACACATCATCTGCTTTAACTTAGTTCCATGGGATGAAAATTGGAATTCTAATCTCACCTTAAAATGCAAATTTGCTTGCTTGTTTTCATTTTTTAGAAAACACTTTTCAGAAAATTCTACTTTATTATTTTCTGTGTTTTTTTGTTTTTACTGATTTTTTTTAATATTTTAAGCAATTTTTTTTCTTTTTAGACACACCTAACATAAATACACCTAAAAAGTAAAAAATTGTAAAAAAAATCTTTTAAAAATTCATTAAATACCAAAAATATAAAAAAAAATACAAGAATTCAGTATATTTTTTGTATTTCTATATATTTATTAATTTTTTAAAATATTTTTTCACAAATTTTTTACTTTTTAGATACATCTAACTAAGGTGCATCTAAAAAAGTAAAAAAAATGTTTAAAATTTAAAAAATATTCACTAAAAACAAAAGAATACGAAAATCAAAAAACTAAGTTTTCAAAAAACTTAATCCAGAAAACTCAAACCAAACTGCTGGAAATTTGTGTTAATGTATATAATAAGATAGTGGCATGTATATAATATGATAGTGGTAGATAGTGGCCTCATGGCCAACAAGCTAGTTGTATGCTTGGCCTCATGGCCTCATGTTTTGTATGCTTGGCCTCATGGCCTCATGTTTTGTATGCTTGGCCTCATGGCCTCATGTTTTGCTTAAATAATTAGGTTAGTATAATAATTAGTATGCTTTTCTTTTTTTAGCTTGTAAGTTTGTAATATCTCCTATATAAGGAGTGTCATTTGGTCTTGTAAGATAAGAAGTTTTGAATATAACAGAAATATATTCCTTCTTCCTCATATTTTCTGAGTTCTTCTTCCTCATATTTTCTAAGTTGGTATCAGAGCAACAAAAAACACAGCAGCCCTAAAACCGTCATAGCCATGTCGGTTGAAATTTCTGCTTTAATTAGCGATGCTGCGGCCAACAAGGCTGCAAATTACCAGCGCAGGTTTGATGATAAGCCACGGGTCTGGTGTGATTTTTGCAACAAGTCTCGCCATACACGCGAAACGTGTTGGAAGATCCATGGCAAACCTGTCAACTGGAAAAGCAGCAAACAAGGAGAGAAGAATCGTGGCTTTCCTACTGCTAATGAAGCCGATTCAGGTCCCTTCAACAAAGAGCAGATTGATCAACTCTTAAAGCTGATAAAATCCAACTCCTCATCCGGTACTCCTAGTGATTTTTTGGCACAAACAGGTAGAAATCCTAAAGCCTTCTCTTGCCTAAACTTCTCTCCGTGGATCATAGATTCCGGTGCCTCTGATCACATGACTAGTTTTTCCCATTTATTTAGTACCTATTTCCCTTGTTCTGGTCATGACAAAATCAGAATAGCCGATGGTAGTTTTTCACCTATTGCAGGAAAAGGATTTATTAAACTAACTGAGAAAATTAATCTCAATGCTGTTCTTCACGTCCCCAACTTAGCCTGTAACCTTTTGTCTGTCAGTAAACTATCTAAGGATTCTAATTGTCGTGTTACATTTTTTGAATCCCATTGTGAATTTAAGGACCAGAACTCGGGGATGATGATTGGGCGTGCTAGGATGCTTGAAGGTCTTTACTACTTTGATGAAGTACCTGTTAGTAATAAAAAAGCTCAGAGCTTTAATAGTACTAGTTCAATCTCTATTCGAGAAAAAATAATGCTATGGCACTATAGGCTAGGACATCCTAGTTTTCTTTATCTGAAACATTTATTTCCAGAATTATTTAAAGGGATTGATTGTTCTTCTTTTCATTGTGAAAGTTGCATTTTTGCAAAATCTCATCGCTCTACTTATTTGCCAAAACCTTACCAGGCTTCCAAACCTTTTTATTTGATTCATAGTGATGTTTGGGGCCCTTCTAAAATCACTACTCTTTCTGGTAAAAGATGGTTTGTTACATTTATTGATGACCATACCCGCTTATGTTGGATTTATTTGATGAATAAAAAATCTGACGTGAAAAATTTATTCACAAATTTTTACAATATGATTGAAAACCAATTTCAAACCAAAATTGGTATTTTACATTCTGATAATGGAACAGAATATTTCAATGAGCAGTTGGGCGAGTTTTTGGCAAAAAAGGGGGTTTTTCATCAATCTACATGTCGGGATACCCCTCAACAAAATGGCATTGCAGAACGAAAAAATAAACATTTACTTGAAGTAGCACGTGCTATAATGTTTTACATGCATGTTCCTAAATATTTATGGGGTGAAGCAATTTTAACAGCCTCTTATTTGATAAACAGGATGCCTACAAAGGTGTTAACATACAAAACACCTTTTGATTGTCTCAAAACTTTTTTTCCTGACACGAGGTTGTTTTCTGAGTTACCCGCCAAAGTTTTTGGATGTACTGCCTATGTTCATGTTCCCAGTCAATTTCGTTCAAAACTTGACCCCCGTGCTATAAAATGTGTTTTTTTGGGTTATTCCTCAAACAAAAAGGGGTATAAGTGTTTCGATCCTCAAACCAAGAAATTTCATGTGAGTATGGATGTGTCATTTGTGGAAACAAAATCCTATTTCCCCAACACTTCTCTTCAGGAGGAGACAAGTGGAGTAGAAGACAATTTTTGGGATATTTCTATCCCACTCCCCAATGTCATTTATCCTACACAACAACCACATCTGTCTGATAATGATCACTTAGGAGAACCAAGTTCTATGGTGCCTAGTCAAGAAGATTCTTGTTTAGGGGGAGAAGTACTACAAAATGATCTAAATTCTGAGCTTCAGGTTTATACTAGGAAGCGATTTCATCTGAGGAATAATGACCCGAATGTCCATCCTAATGACCCGAATGTCCACCCGAGTTCTGGCATCGAAATTTTAGGTAATCCTATTCCTTCTATTTCCGACCTTGATGTTCCTATAGCAATTAGGAAAGGTGTCCGAACTTGCATTAAACATCCTATTGCAAATTACCTCTCCTATCAAAGACTGTCTAAAAACCATAGAGCTTTCACATCTAGGATTTCACACTTGTTTGTTCCAAGGAATATACAGGAAGCATTGGATGATCCGAATTGGAAATTGGCAGTCATGGAGGAGATGAATGCTTTAAGGAGAAGTGGTACTTGGGAGATAGTTGATCTACCCAAAGACAAGAAAACAGTTGGGTGTAAATGGGTGTTTACGATAAAATGTAACGCAGATGGAAGCGTTGAGAGATACAAGGCGAGACTGGTGGCTAAAGGCTTCACTCAAACTTATGGGATCGACTATCAGGAGACGTTTGCTCCTGTTGCTAAAATAAATTCCATCAGAGTACTGTTATCTCTTGCAGTAAATTCAGATTGGCCTCTACATCAACTTGACGTTCAAAATGCATTTCTCAATGGTGATCTTGAAGAGGAGGTGTTCATGAGCCTACCGCCGGGATTTGAGCAGAGACTTGGTAGCAACAGAGTATGCAGATTGAACAAGTCATTATACGGACTCAAACAATCACCAAGAGCGTGGTTTGAACGCTTTGGGAAGGCAGTTATCAGTTGTGGCTTCTCGCAGAGTCAAGCAGATCACACAATATTTTATAAACATTCAAAAGACAGTAAAATTGCAATTTTGATTGTTTATGTTGATGACATCATTTTAACTGGTAATGATGAAGCAGAGTTAGCAGCCCTCAAAGAGAAACTCGCAAAAGAATTTCACATTAAGGATCTGGGAGCCCTCAAGTATTTCCTCGGGATGGAATTTGCAAGATCCAAGGAAGGTATATTCGTTAATCAGAGAAAATATGTTCTTGATCTCCTTGGAGAAACAGGTATGCTTGGTTGTAAGATGGTGGAGACTCCGATCGAGCCTAACTTGAAGTTACAAGCTGCTAAGGCTGAAGAAGTAAAAGAGAGGGAACAATATCAGCGACTTGTAGGGAAATTGATTTACTTGTCTCATACGCGGCCTGATATTGCCTTTGCAGTCAGCATGGTAAGTCAGTTCATGCACTCACCAGGGGCAGAGCACTTTGAGGCCGTTTATAAGATCTTAAGATATTTGAAAGGAACTCCAGGGAGAGGCTTACTGTTCAAGAAACATGGACATCTTCAAGTTGACGTATACACAGATGCAGACTGGGCAGGAAGTGTTACAGACAGGAGATCAACATCCGGATACTGCTCCTTTGTAGGTGGGAACCTAGTTACATGGCGGAGTAAAAAACAGAATGTGGTAGCTAGAAGTAGTGCAGAAGCAGAGTTCAGAGCTGTTGCCCATGGAATCTGTGAAGTAATGTGGATTAAAAGAATTCTTGAAGAATTAAAGCTTTCTCACCCGACACCTATGAAGGTCTATTGTGACAACAAAGCAGCTATATCTATAGCTCATAATCCAGTTCTACATGATCGCACAAAACATATAGAAGTGGATAAACATTTCATCAAGGAGAAAATCAATGCTGGCATAATCTGTATGACCTACCTTCCAACAGGTGAACAATTAGCTGATGTGCTAACGAAGGGACTACACAAGAAGCAATTTGATAAGCTGACTAGCAAGCTGGCTATGGAAGATATCTTCAAACCAGCTTGAGGGGGAGTGCTGGAAATTTGTGTTAATGTATATAATAAGATAGTGGCATGTATATAATATGATAGTGGTAGATAGTGGCCTCATGGCCAACAAGCTAGTTGTATGCTTGGCCTCATGGCCTCATGTTTTGTATGCTTGGCCTCATGGCCTCATGTTTTGTATGCTTGGCCTCATGGCCTCATGTTTTGCTTAAATAATTAGGTTAGTATAATAATTAGTATGCTTTTCTTTTTTTAGCTTGTAAGTTTGTAATATCTCCTATATAAGGAGTGTCATTTGGTCTTGTAAGATAAGAAGTTTTGAATATAACAGAAATATATTCCTTCTTCCTCATATTTTCTGAGTTCTTCTTCCTCATATTTTCTAAGTACACTGAATGCTATTTCAGATTTGCATTCCATTCTGAGTCACCTTAACATACCAAACAATGGAATGGGATTCCGCTGTTGGATCCCATTCCATGTCAATTAAGTTGGGGGACTCAACTGTAATTTATTCCTTCCACATAAATTTTCCTCTCTAAATAAAACAGTCTGATACATTAGAACCAGTATTGATGATATCAAAAGTTGAAAAAAATTAAAAATGAAAGAAAATTAAAATTGAAAGTGTATTGCCGTTTTTAGTTCTCTTTAATGCTCTTACTTTGTATGCTTGTCTTAAAAAGAAAAGAAACTATCGTGGCAATAATAAAAGCTGTCATTAGGCTAGGCTATGTATTTGATTGACTAAGATGTCTCTGATTGTCAATTGTCTTAGTTCTGTTATTGTGTCTAATGACAACATCTATTTACTCTTTTTTGTTTTCTATGTTATGGAATGATAATGTTTCTCGCTTCTCATACTTTTCCTGTTCACAGTAATTTTGATGGAATATCAGGTTGCAAAATGTTTGCTTCTTCAGAAGAGAAGAACTTATTCAGCCACTTCATGAATATCATTTGTTCTACTGATCCAGATATATTAATGGGTTGGGATATTCAGGGCAGTTCCCTTGGCTATCTGGCAGAAAGAGCTCTACATCTTGGCATCAGTTTGCTTAATGGCATATCTCGGACACCAACTGAAATCAAGGTTGCTACTAGAGATTCAGCTTTATCTGACAGAGGAATATTAGATAATGTGCTTCCAGAACCTTTGGTTTCTGATCCTATCCAACATGAAGATGCAATAATCGAGGATGAATGGGGACGGACTCATGCTAGTGGTCTCCATGTTGGCGGTAGGGTTGTCCTCAATATTTGGCGCCTGATGCGTAGTGAACTTAAGCTTAATATGTACACAGTTGAAGCTGTAGCTGAGGCTGTTCTGAGGCGAAAAGTTCCATCTATTCAATCTAAAGTATTAGCAAGATGGTTTTCGAGTGGTTCAGGGGGAGCAAGATACCGATGTATTGAATATGTAGTAGACAGAGCAAAGCTAAATTTTGAGATAATGAATCAACTTGACATGGTATGTTATTTATTTATTTACTTGTTATTTTTCAAATATGCAAGTAGATATGTTTATGCTGCAATTATTGCCCTACTTTATAAAAAAAATCTATTTGTTACTTTCTGGGATCACGATTACCAAATCATAGAATATTAGGATTCATTGGAGTCATGTCTAGTGTGTATGTACTTTGAAAGATCTTACAATTGTGCAGATTGTAATTTTCTAGATCTTTTCATCTTTGAAAAGTAAGGGGCTTCAACAACAGTTTGAAGCATATTATGGGAGCTTTGGACAATTTTGGTGAGATACCAAGGTGACAAAATTAGGATTACATTTAGTTTTTGGATTCACTTTAAGGGATGCAATGGAAAGAGAAAATGCCATTAGATATATTTCTATTTTTCTTTTTCTACTGATGCTTGTATTTGGGTGGATTTTGGGCTTTTCTTGCTTCTCTGCAATTTTCTATTTTCTCCCTATTATGTAATTGAATATTCTCATTCATGTAAATAACACATTAAAAAGATTAACTATTCCTTGGCACTTTCAAGTTCTCAATATTCAACAGTTTTGAATTCAGCAAAACCACTCTGTGCCTGGTCCCATCTCACTGTAGCTAAATTACAAAGGTTGTAATATATGTGCCTTGCATCTCTGAGTTCTACTTTTAATGCTTTAGTTGTATTCTCTGCCTTCATTGAAGGATTTATTTGAATCACACAAGCCATCTGTGTTAAATAATCTAATGAACTTAAGCAATCAGTTACAGCAAATTACTGTAAACCGAAGGCATTATTACAGGAATCTATGAAGTTCTTCACTTTTTTTATGTGTTTCCTTCCATGGCACTCAGTATAAATACTATCTATTTTACAGACTCAAAAGCTAATGGTAATCAGTTTCAGTTAATTGAGGATAAAACATATCTTTTGATTTGCTTTCCTTTTTTCTTTTCAACAATTAATGTAATTTGGCTTACTTGATGTGTGACTTTTCAGATAAACCGAACGTCAGAACTTGCCCGTGTCTTTGGGATTGACTTTTTCTCTGTTCTTTCTCGAGGTTCACAGTATCGTGTTGAATCTATGTTATTGAGATTGGCGCGCACACAAAATTATGTTGCCATTTCTCCTGGGAACCAACAGGTTTTTGTCTCCTTTTTAATTGTTCATGGTGCATTGCATTATCAAAACAAAATGTATCATGTCTGACTCTTTCTTGTAAGAATGTTCCTGCACAATCTTTGCATTCATGATTCATTTCAGTTGTTTTCTGTAACCATTTTTTTGGGGTCATTTCTGGTAACCATCTTGTGTTTAATTTTACTTCTTTACTTTTTGGGATAGCAAGTGCCTCCTGTTTAAATTAGAGTTCATTTGAGTAAGTCAATTGTAGTGGTTTTGCCGTATTGTCTGATTTTTCAGAATTGTGAGCGTACCTTGGGAAAAAATAATTAATCCCTCAAACAGAGTCAGGTTCTAATTTTGTAAGATGGCCAGTTTCTATCTCTTGAGAACATCCCTTGTGGAAATCATATGAATGAACCTAGTTTTGTAAATGGATGAGATCCAAATTGTATTGGCATCAATCCTAATTGTTATAAATTTTTAATCCAGAATCTGATAGGTCAAGAAACGTCAACCCAAATCCCTTGGCTACTTTATCTCCAGTTTGATTGTGTGATGGCATTGAAAAGCAAATTTTTAAAGAAAAAAAAAGAAAAACCTCACTAATGACCAAATTCAGTTTTTATACTAAGAAGATGTAGGTGTTGAAAGGGGAGATTTAACCTACTTACAAAAAAGAAAAAAGAAAGAAAGAGCAAATCCTTCCCTAAGGCTCAGATGTTCACCTATCACTTGTAGTCTTCTATTACACTTCTTGAACTACTTTAACCATGGCTTTCATGCAACGGATCATTGACATTGACGGAATACTAAGCTGTTGCATTAGGTAATTACGGCTAGGTGAGAGAGAGAGAGGAGGGGGGTGGGTTGCCCTGTGGCTCGGAACAAATAGTAAATATCTGGCTGTTATTCATATTTGATGCATTGGATGTTATATTGTTGATAACTTATTGGTTGAGATTACTTGATATCAAATGTAAAATGTAATATAATCTCTAGTGAGGTCAGATTGTGACAAATGGGATCACCCTTATTCCATGTTTGGTCCATTTATTAGATGGAACTGTTTGATTGGAAAATGTATCAGGTTAGAGTTGATATGAAATCCCTAACAAATCCAACTAGAATGATTAGATTCACAAGAACTGGCCCATTCAGAGGTCTGTTTGGTGCTTTTGATACACTGCTGTGATCTTTAAAATTTGCATTCACTAAATTTTTCGTACTATTGTGGGACAAGTTTTAGCTGGATGTTCATCAGGGCATTTAGGTTAGGGGTGCAACCTGGGCGGGCTCAACCTGAGCCCAGCCCAAATTTTTTTAGGGTTTGGACAAGATATTTTTGAATTCGGTACGGATTTGGGTAAAAATTCAGAAGTCAAAATTAAATTTGGGCGGCTTTGGACAAAGATATAAACAACTTGAGCAACCCGAAACCCGAATTATACATATATAGATATATAAAAATATTAAATATGCATATAAATTATTAGCCATTACATGATATTAAAGTAATTTAAATTATTAAATCATATTGAATATATATTATATATACAAGTAACACAAAATCTTACATTTTTTATTCTCATTCATAAATTGTAAAGACTACCATAGTGGCATCTCTCTTTTACATTATATAAATTATTTGTTTTGATGTTGTTAATGATTTTCTAAAAAAAATGTAAATAGAGTCTAATTCTAATAAATTAATAATTTAGCTACAAAAAAAAATTGAAATTCATGTACAATTTGGGCAACTTGGTCAATTCGGGTTTAACTCGGGTCGGGCTTGAGTAGACAATCTCGGGTTACAATTTGGGCCTAGGCAGGTCTCAGCACAACTTGAGCTGAGCTTAGACAACCTCTCAATCTGACCGAACCTACCCGAGTTGCACCCCTAATTTAGGTTCTAGGCAAGATTTAGGTTCAATTCTTCTTGTAAAGACCGGTAGCATCTTGCATCTAATTAGCCTACATGGCAATACATTGGAAATGGAATTGCACCAAACGAGTGTAACTGACCGAATTAGATATAAGAACCTAAGGAATGCAACAAGTGAGCTGCACCGGAGATTCTTCTTAATTCACTTATTGTTGTTTTGTTTTGACTGCTCTTTAGTTGAAAGTTGTAACAACTTTTCCATTGAATAGATTAGTTAACTTGTTCAACCTTCTGGAATTAATTGGTGTTGCACAATTTACTGACCTGATTTTTCTGAAGATTTTACAAGTTTTACGTGACATGTGTATTGTTTGGCTTTTGGTCGGTTTTCAAATATTGGGCTGATGTTTCCTGATTATCTTTATTACCTGTATATCCTTTTATGATGCAACATTAGTTTTTGTCTTAACTAGGTTGCATCTCAACCTGCAATGAAATGCTTGCCTCTTGTAATGGAGCCGGAATCTGGTTTTTATTCAGATCCAGTTGTTGTTTTGGATTTTCAGTCCCTTTATCCATCAATGATAATTGCGTACAACCTCTGCTTCTGTACGTGCCTTGGAAATGTAATGCCTTCAAAGGAAAATACACTTGGTGTTAGTTCTTTTTCACCAGATCTACATTTTCTACAAGATATAAAGCATGAAATTTTGCTTACTCCAAATGGTGTTATGTATGTGCCTTCAAAGGTGGGTACTCTCACAAGTCTCTCTGTCAAATAATATTTCTTTGAATCACTTTCATCAGTTCAATAGATGCACTGTGCTTTGAGTATGCATAGGTTGAAGATATTGTATTCTTTATTTTGTTGATGTTGATGAACATTAAGTAGTACATGATGTGCTTCCATATTGATTTGTATGCATTTACAGTATCCGTGGTACTTAAAAAATAGTTCCTGTACTTGATCTTCTTGTGAATAAGATACATGATATTCAGTTGGTTTGAAACCAATTGCATTGTGTGATGATGTCTTAAGGGGTTTCAGTGCAATAAGCAGTACCTGCAGCCTTTCTTTCTGCACCCGCTTTTTCCCTCTTTTCCATTGAATAATTCGCCCCTCATATGGTTTCAGAATTTGTTGGTGATTAACATAAACCATCTCCCTCTTTTTGATCTCCCCTTCTGGGAAGAAAAAGGCTAAAGAACAAAAATACCAAGTTGGGAAAATAGTTATTCTGGTTTAACTGTGGCTTGAAAATTAAGGCTGACATGAGCTCTCTACTGGTATGAACTGAGAGTTTTTTACTACTGCTATATGGGGGGGCATCATCTCCCATCTGGTCTTGGAGTTAATTGTTCTGATGAGGATACACATACATAAGCATTATACACTTTCCCGACAATTTGACCGAAGAAAAACAATAGAAGAAAAAAACATAAGGAAGGTTGGGAAAGTAGTTCCTTTGGTTTTAGTTCTGCTTGAAATTAGTTTGTTTGAGTGTGAAGAAGTATTGTTTACTGCTGTTATGTTGGGGCAGAAAATGTTTTAACAAATGTATGTTCCCAACATAAAAATGAAAAATGTCAGTTCTTAATTTGTTGCAAGGAGATAAAAGCTGTTGCTTCTACCTTGTAATATTTCAATGTCAGTAGTGTTATTGTCATTCACTGGGGGTATGCTTTGTCCAACTAATTGTGCTTGATTTATATAAAGGTGTTTACCTTCTTATCTTATTTTTTTATTTGTTTGTTCATTTGGTCTCTAGAAATAGGATTTATATGTTTCCCCTTTAAGTATGTGCCATTTGCCATTACTTGCTCCCAAGACTTTTTCATGGTCTACTTCATACCTGCTAGATATCTCTGCTTAACATATATTTTATGCTATTGTACAGGTTCGTAAAGGCGTACTACCTCGCTTATTGGAAGAAATATTGTCTACTAGAATTATGGTGAAGCAAGCGATGAAGAAGTTGACCCCTTCACAGCAAGTTCTTCACAGGGTGCGGCCACATTTCAAACCCTACTCAAGTGAATTCTACGTGCATTCTAGACTTGCATCTAATAATCTGAAGTTTAATGCTTATTTTAGATGCTTGACTAAGATGATTTTATTTATCTAACATTAAGAGGTTAATATTATTGGATTTGAATAAGAGATGTAATTCTGTTGAGAATTATAGCAATAATCATAAACGGTTAGGCATCCGCAGGGGGGTGGGGATCATTAGGGATGATATCAAAGATCTGACTTTGATATTCTCTTGATCAGGAGGTAGGGGATATACAATTGAGGATGAGGTTTTTGCTCTTTTCGATGATCTCAGGAGTCTATGCTTTGAACCTGTGTCACTATTTTGCTGGGGATAGTCTATTTATCCCTAGCAATATACACACAATTGTAAAGGAGATTGTATTTGACCTGACTTTTCACTTGACAAGACAATGGGCTTCCATTTTTTTTTTTATTATTATTGATTTATAAATTTATTTATTTATTTATTAAAAGATGGGTACCAGGGAGTGTCACTAGTATACAAAAGAAAGAGAAAAACAATTATACGTCACAAACCTGTTCAAAGGTTTCTACAAATCCAAAAATCGAGTCAAGGATGGGTTAACTAATATTGATTCAAGGATTGCTCTCCAACCTCAAAATTGATTCTTCTTTGCCCTTGAAAGACAAGGGGCGTCCATGTTAGTTTCTGTTTTGGGGAGTAGTTGGTTTTGCTTATCCTTTTGGATTGGATTCAGTGTTGCACTGAGAGCATCTTTGATTGTTCAGGAAAATAACTTGTTCTTTCTGCTTGCATTTCTTCCTTCTCTTTGTGAATAGATTCTTCTAGTTTCTTATCAAAGAAGAGAAAAGAGTTTTTTCTTGTTTTATGCACTGATCAATATAGTAGCTTTTTCATATTTTTGTTTTGTTCTTTGTTTTAATTTAGCTGTAGATTCTGAAGGTAGTTTCCAGGTTTATTTATTTATTAATCCTTCACTTATATATTGGTTAGAATTGTTCTTTTGATCTTTGGATTTTATTTTCTCAGAAAGTATGAGATTTTCTTCATTACTTTTCATTTTTCTTTTATTCCCCAGATATTTAATGCAAGACAGCTTGCGTTGAAGCTAATAGCGAATGTGACATATGGCTATACAGCTGCTGGATTTAGCGGACGCATGCCTTGTGCAGAACTTGCAGATAGTATCGTTCAATGTGGTCGTAGAACACTGGAAAATGCTATATCATTTGTAAATGCACATGATCAGTGGAATGCTAAAATAATTTATGGTGACACAGATAGGTATGCATTTTTCCTTTACAACTAATCTAAGTAGCACAAACACAGACACATGACACAACACTGAACATGCCAACACGTCAATTTTAAAAAAATACAGGACACAATACGCTTGGGACACGTAAAAGTTTTCTAAAGTTAAAAATTTATTATATGTCATATTTATGAATAATTTATTCAAAGACAATAAAAAAATGTAATATAACACATTTTTTTATATTAAAAAGCTATATATTTCATGAATTAAATATCAATATATCATTTACATAACAACTACATTCTAAGAAATGCAAAATAATTATATAACATTGCATGACACATAATTTATTCATCTTGTAAATGTTTCTAGACATATTTAAGATACATAAGTTGTGTTATGAAGAATGGAGAACATTGTTATAATGAAGAGATTTATTATATAGGACATATTTGGAGTGTTCAAGAAGTGCCGCCAAAATGTCGTTAAAGTATCTGATGGTATGAATTTGATTTTTTAATCGAGACACATTGAAGAAGAGTGGAAACACTTTTAGGAGTGTCCAAAGAGTGTCGTGTTGGACACGGGTGTTGGACACGACACACTTCCTTTGTAGAAGTGTCCGTGCTTCTTAGCTATTGATCATGAGATTGACATACAATTTAAACAGGCATGTGTGTGATGGTGCATTTTGACAAATGGCTATACTTGGGAAGAGGATAGAGCCACTTGTCAACTATTTACACCCCTATAACTTCCATGTTGAATTTTGGTCTGTTCAGAGGTTGTAATGACAGTTTATTTACCGATACTTGACCGAACTTTGGTGAGGATCTGTGGTTATAGAATCACATGATTAGATCATTTCGCTAGTAGTTCCCACTTCCATTAAAATATTGTGCTAAAAGTTTATGTTTTGGATTTGGCATTTTATCTAACAAGGTGATCTAAGCTTAGATGGTCTGAATTGAAACTTGAACTTATTTCCTCGTGGTACTATTATTTTGATGCTTTTGCATTGTGTTTCACTTTTGAGGGTTTGTGACTTGAACTAGTTTCATCCTTTGCAGTATGTTTGTCCTCCTAAAAGGACGCACTGTTAAAGAAGCATTTGAAATTGGGCGTGAGATTGCCTCTGCAGTAACTGCAATGAATCCACATCCGGTCACATTGAAGATGGAGAAGGTCTATCATCCCTGCTTCCTCCTTACCAAGAAGCGGTATGTCGGTTACAGTTATGAAAACCCTGACCAAGTCAAACCTGTGTTTGATGCTAAAGGTATTGAGACAGTCCGCAGAGATACTTGTGGGGCTGTAGCCAAGACTATGGAGCAGTCACTGAGGACATTTTTTGAAGACAAGGATATTAATAAGGTATAAATGTGTGCCTTTTTTTTTTTTTCCTTAATGTCTATGCAATGCTGTAAAAAGTTGAAAATTATTATGTTAACTTGGAATCATTGATGAATGTTATTGGCTAAGGCAGATAGTGATGGTAGTTTTCTTGTGCAAGTTGGAAGGCTTTTTTGGTTCAGTCTGACTCACTATATGGTTTTCTGGTGATAGGCTGTGAATGATAGAAACTTATATTACTTGAAGAAACGATTAAAGAAAAGGGCAAATCATTATGGTACCTTACCAAAATGTGAAAATGAACTATTGAAGACCATATTTTGGGAGACAAAGAATAAAATATAAAATAATAAATTTTGCGTATCCATTCACGTATTGTCTTACTAATAATCCTCTCAATAAGTATGAATTACTCAAAGAAAGCACTAAGAAAGAGTAATTTGAATTTGACTGACTTAAAACCATGTACTGAACACATTTTTTCCCCGGTAAATGTTTCTTTTCCAACTTAAAGGTTATTAATCAAACTTGTGTAGTTATGCTCTTGTAAATGCTATACCTTCATCATATGTGGCTTTGAAATTTTGTTTACGTATTCATGCTATCATATATGTTGTGCACAGGTTAAAACGTACTTGCTGCGTCAGTGGGCAAGGATTTTATCTGGCAGGGTTTCTCTTCAGGATTTCGTTTTTGCAAAGGAGGTTCGTTTAGGTACATACAGTACAAGGTCATCTTCATCACTCCCACCTGCAGCAATCGTGGCAACTAAAGCAATGAGAGCCGACCCTAGGGCAGAACCACGGTATGCAGAACGAATACCTTATGTTGTAGTCCATGGTGAACCTGGGTCACGTCTGGTTGATATGGTGGTGGACCCCCTTGATGTTCTGGCGACTGATTCGCAGTTTAGATTAAATGATACATATTACGTTACAAAACAAATAATACCAGCTTTGCAGCGAGTGTTTGGACTTGTTGGAGCAGACTTGAGCCAGTGGTTTTCAGACATGCCTCGACCTGGACAGGACTTTATTGCTAAACGCCACTCTTATGCACTGAATTCACATCGAACTAGAATTGATTATTACTATCTCTCGACGCATTGTTTCTTGTGTGGTGAGTTAGTCCAGGATTCAGCCCACTTCTGTGGCAAATGTTCGAAGAATGAAGCTGCTATTGCAACAGCTATCGTTGGAAGAACTTCAAAATCAGAAAAAGAGATCCAACACCTTGCTGCTGTGAGTATTTTGTTTGGTTTAATTTTTTAAAACTATGTTTGAGTTTCTTGTTTTCTTTTTTGTTTTTTTTGTCTTTAGTGAATTTTTTTTCATAGTTTAATCAAATTTTATGTTATTTTATACATGTACTTAATCTAGATACACTTTCAAAGTCAAATATTTGTGAAGAATTTTTTTTAAAAAATTCACTAAATACCAAAAATAAATAAATAAATAAATAAAAATTGAAACTGTACTATCTTTTTTTGCATTTAGTGAATTTGTTTAGGATATCTTCACAAATATTTTACTTTTTTAAGTGCATCTAGAAAGTTCAAAAAAAAAAAAAAATACGAAAATGTGAAAAAAAAGTTCACTAGAGACGAATAAACACAAGTAACAAAAAGCTCAAAATTTTTTTTGATTTTCTACAGTTCTTCGTGCACCATGCCTACTTGCATAAGCTATGATCCAGTATATGCTTTTGTTTCAGGGTTTAATTTCCTGTGCTTTTGACCTGCATCTGCACATATATAGATGCTTTTCTGACTCCTGAAATTATAAATTTTGAAGAAATCTTAAAACACAGCATTTCATTAGGGATGGTTATTAGTTTGGTGTGTTAAAAATCTGTTAATGGATGGTGTGCTAAATTCAAAATTTATTGACGGAACTTCTGAATTTGGTCAAAAACTTCCACGATGATCACCTCCTAGGATGAATTCTCTGCCTCTCACAATTCTTGAATTGTCATTATTGATTTTCATTTCCAACTAAACATCTCTCTACATGCTTGTGCTGGATTTCTTAATGTTTATATTTCTGAATAGTTGATAGTTAAGGGGTGTTAATTATTCTCTTGCAGATTTGTCGGCATTGTGGAGGTGGGGACTGGCTTTTGGAAAGTGGTGTGAAGTGCACATCACTGGCTTGCTCGGTTTTCTATGAGAGGAGGAAAGTTCAGAAAGAACTACACGCTCTTTCTACTGTTGCAACAGATGCAGGTTTATATCCCAAGATGCATGGTTGAGTGTTTTGAGTTATTGTCTGAGATATCAGAACATGAATTCAAAAACAGGTCTCTCTTTACTGCAATCTTCTGGACGCCTCAGCATGTTACATTTGTATATTATCTACGTTTTTGTGTATATATTTGTTGTATTACTTGTAAGTTGAGGACAGTTTAGATTTGGAGATTGTAAGTTTCAATCATAGGTCTATTGTAGCTGTAGAATCAATCTCCACTTGATTATCCTTTCTCACTGCAAGGGTTGTATATATGTAATTACTGAAAATTCAGAATTAAAATGGACGTTACAAACTATTAGTATGTGTGCGCGCGCCCGCGTGTAACCATAAATGATGTATTTGGCTATCCAAGTGCTTTCTTTGGGCACATTGCTGTGGTGAGAGTTTGTCCATGTGCAGAAAAGTTTTTTGGTACCCTCTCTTGAAGGGTGAATTTTACCCAAAGAGTTTCCATAATTTGGTATTAGATTTAGCCACCTTCCTGACTATGACATTGCAAATGAGATCAGATGGGTGACCTTGCAATTGAGCTGTGGAGAGAACAACTTATAGGTTGGATTAAAATATTGCTAAGGTGTCGAACATTGATAAGTGAATGAAGTTGCCAATAGGGAAAGGATAATCAAACGAGGAAAATTATGGTTTTTTTAAACCCTTTATTAAACGTGATTTAGATGCCCACCAAGTTTTGTAAAGAAACTCTAAACAGTTTTAGAGATAAAGATCATATGTGAAAATTATGAAAAAATTTGCCAAAAGCAAAGGTCTAAACTCAAATTTCATTTATGAATTTATACATATTGATTTCTTTCAATAATAAAAATTTATTTTGTATGATTTTATAATTTTTTATAATTGAAGATGTCAATATGTTAGTATTTATAAACAATAATGTTTGGTAATTCAAATTTTCATGACCCGAATGGCTCGAATGTTTCAAAATGACGTCGTTTTGATACATTCGAGCCATTCAGACTACACAAATTTGAGTTACCAAACATTTTTCATTTATAAATGAGCAGGTAAGAGAATTTTTTTTTTTTTTTTTTTTAATTTGAACATTGTAATTTACGCTTCAAAAAATTATGATTTTTTTTTAAAACATTTATTTACAAATAATTTAAATGTCTACAAAATTTTGTGAGGAACCCAAATCATTTAAGCAGTAAAAATTGCAAAAAGAAAATCGTGCAAAAATTTGCAAAAAGATGGGTCCGAATTCATTTTTTATATTTGATTATCTAATTTAACATTTAAAATTGAATGTATTATGAATGTAGTAAGTAAAAATTCATTAAGCTCGTTTGATAATTATAATTAGTATCCGTTAAATGACTCTTAAATTGCAGATTAAAAATTATAAAATTTTTAAGTGATAGGAAATCTATTTGGCTCTAATTGAATTTGTAAATATTTATACATATGTGCCGATATATATAGTTATAACCTCATTACTACCACTCTTACCATCACCACTATCACCGCCGCCATTATTTGTACTATTGTCACCATGACTATGCCACTATGTTAGGGAATTTTCAAAATGGGTTTTCAAAAATTTATTAGTTTTTGGGTGTTTTCAAAACATTCCCTGTTTTTTTTTTTGGAAAACATGAAATAAGTTTGGGGACTTTCTCCCACATCAGAAAAAGAAGAAAACATGGAGGGTATGTTTGGTTTGTGTTTGAGAGATGTGTTTTAAAGATAAAAAGTACGAAAACATGTTTAGTTTGGTTTTTTGGGAAATTTGTTTTAGAAAATTGTTTTGAGAGAGAGTTTTGGAAAAAATGATTGATTTGATGTGTGTGTGAGAGAGATTTGTTTGGAAAACTTGTTTGGTTTGTGTGTTTTGGGAAATTTTTTTGGGAAAATTTGTTTGGTTTGATTACTTTTGAAAACTTATTTGTAGAGAAAATTTCCGAAATTTTTTTCAGAAACACAAACCAAACGAACCCGGAACATTTAATAAAGTGCTACATGGAATATTCCTTTGAATATGGTATTATGGGATGGATGCTAGTGTATATACACTTACACCACAAGAATGGTGCACCATCCGCACACGCATACGAGCGCGCGTGTCGCGTGGGTAATGGGTTGTGTAGTGTTTGATGGCGCACTTTGCACTTTACACGGACGCAAGGCACCATAAGGGCGGTTTCCTATTTGCATCAGACAGGTTGGAGCGGTGACATGGAATACAATCAGCTCCACGTAGCAGTGATGTGGCGTCCATTGGCGATGAGTCAACCAACCGATCGAACGGTTGCATGTCCGATCTGGAGCAGTTTGATCATAGCCGTTGATTGAAAGATGCGCGCGATCATGCAGATAAGATGATACCCGATCGTGATCAGGTATGATCAGTCAATGCATTTGTTCAGTGTGGGAAATGATCTACACCATAGATCGTCGATCCAACGGTCAGATCTAATCAGATGCGATCAAGGGACATGACCATTCGATCAGATGCATCAAGGCTTATAAATAGGCTGCGAAATCATCCATTTCAATCTATCCAAATTTCAGAAATTATCTTGTAATTCTCTCTCTCTCTCTCTCACACACACACAATTTTCGATCAAGAGTTTTTTAAATAAGTTTCTGCTTTTTTTTTACTGGTAATCAAATTCTGCAGACTTGATTATTAGTGTCTTGGTTTTCTTCATTATATTAAGAGTATTTTGATCTACTATCGTCAATGTAGACTTCGGTAGACTCGATCTTTAGATCAGGCTTTGCTGTATCTTGGAGGCGAATTTGCTGTAACCCCCTGCACACCTTTTGGTGGATGCAAATATTGTCTTTAGGAACGCGACTTAATAACGCGACTTGATGCATCAAATTTTTGTTCTACATAGACAAGATCTCGCCAAGTTTCAAAGACCCAAAAACCACCAACTGAAGAATTCAAGACGAATTGTTCCAACAATCTAAAGATAATATTTAGATATGGTGACGTCTATTCAGAAAATGACTCAAGATTTCATGAAGCTTGACCGATTTGATGGAGGAAATTTCCGACGTTGGCAAAAGAAGATGTACTTTTTGCTCACCGTTCTCAAAATGGTCTATGTGCTGACTACCCCTTATCTAGTGAAGCAAGAAGACAAGACTATGGAACAAACTCGTACCAAAAACAAATGGGAGAATGACGACTACATTTGCCGATGACACATTCTGAATGCATTGTTAGACTGTCTGTTCGATGTGTATCAACATCTGGAAACGACAAAGCAACTCTGGGACATATTACAATCAAAGTACCTCACTAAGAACACTACCAGTAAGAAATTTCTTGTTAGTAATTTTATGCGTTTTACTATGATTGATACAAAACCCATTATGGAACAATTCCATGAGATCCAATTCTTAGTCAATTTCGACAAAAGAATATGAACATGGATGAATCTATTGTAGTTTCATCTATAATAGAGAAACTGCCATCTTAAGAAAACTATGAAACACAAAAATTAAGATCTAACTTTGAAGGAATTGGCTTAACACCTCCAAGTTGAGGAAGAGTCAAGACTTCTTGAAAGTAAAGAAATCCAATTGGCTCAGACTTCCAAGATTCACATGGTGGATGATGGCAAGAGGTTCAATAAAAAGAAGTGTAAGCGCGACCCTTAACCTGAAAAAGATGCTAAGAAGTCGAAAGGCACTTGTTGGCACTGTAGTAAGCTAGGGCACTTCAGAAATGAATGTCGGTCATACAAGAATAAGCCAGAAGCATCAAATGCCAAGAACAAATTCGTGGCTATTTTATCCGAAGTGAACATGCTTGAAGATGCTGGCGACTGGTGTAGACACCCCATTTTCACCCAGCCCTAAGACCTGGGCGCTTTCTGTTGATTACTCGATGATGACAATCAAAATGTGTTCCCGAGCAGTCCTCAACAAGAAAAATGGAATTTGAGCTTTAATCCCAACCTTCACACATTTTTGGCCGAACTATTTTAGACCTTAAAACCCTCTTTTCAAATATTTTTTCAAATGTTTCTACGATGTTCCAAGGCTCTCATTTCAATTAAAATATTGCACTTTTCAGTAAACCGAGTAAGGACAAAGTAGAAATAAATGGAAAGGATGTGAACTCTTTAAAAATATATATATATATATATTTAAAAACATCTTATTTTTAGGTTTGGATAGGTTTGGATTTGAAGGAAACAGGAGGGGATGGAAGAAAACTGGTTTAGGGAAAGGATGAGCATCAAATTGTTAAGAAGGAAATGAACAGCCTTCACTAAATTAGGCATATCTCTTTGTACACTTGAATTTTAAATGTGAGGCTACCACCATTGGAAAATAGACTTCTGGGGATTTAATTTAGACCCAAGAACCACCTAAAACCAAGTCCGGATAAGGGAGATATGCCCATTTGACGTTGGGCTTCAGAGTAGATTTTGTTGGCCTGGCTCGAGGGAAATGAATAACATTCACTAAATTAGGTATATCTCTTTTGTACACTTGGATTTTAAATGTGAGGCCATCACCATTGGAAAGTAGACTTATGGGGCTTCAATTTAGACCCAAGAACCACCTAAAACCAAGTCCAGATAAGGGAGATATACCCATTTGAAGTTGGGTTTAAGAGCATATTTTATTGACCTGGCTCGAGGGAAATGAACAACCTTCATTAAGTTAGGCATATCTCTTTGTACAGTTGGATTTTAAATGTGAGGCCACCACCATTGGAAAGTAGATTTCTGGGGATTCAATTTAGACTCAAGAACTACCTAAAACCAAGTCCGGATAAGGAAAATATGTCCATTTGAAATTGGGCTTAGATTTTGTTGACCTAGCCCAAGGGAAATGAACAACCTTCACTAAATTAGGTATATCTCTTTGTACACTTGGAATTTAAATGTAAGGCCACCACCATTGGAAAGTAGACTTCTGGGGCTTCAATTTAGATCCAAGAATCACCTAAAACCGAATCCGAATAAGGGAGATATGCTTGTTTGAAGTTAGGCTTAGTAGCAGATTTTGTTGACTTAGCCCAAAACAGTAGCAGCCCTGTTTTTCTTGGTTTTGGTTCGGTTGGGACACCCCCATTTACCTATTTTATGATCCATTCAAGTGCACCCACTCATCCTCCATTATACCTAATCATCTCCCATTGTCAAAAAAAGGTTTTGTTGGCATCCATAAAGGAGTATCCCCTGCAACCACCTTGAAAATTTGCCCTCCTATGACATTCTTATCTCTCACCTTGTCTCCCACCTTCTTTTTGACCTTTACTCTCCCTCATTGCCTATATAAAATAATCATATTGTAAGAGAGAGAGAGGACCACGAAATTGAAGAGAAAGGGGTGAAAAAAGAGAGAAAAATTAAGTTTTTGAGCCAAAAATATTCCTATCTTCCATACATATTCCATACCTTCCATACAAACTGAAATTCCATCTTTCCTACACCCAAAACTCCTCCAAAAATTCTGAAATAACTAAATTCCAGTAGTGATTGTGTTAGATAATGTCTCAATGGGACCACATATTTAAATGTGGTGTTATCATTTATAAGAAGCCTACAATTTAAGTGATTCAATTTAGTTAATAGGCTTAAGGGTATATGTGTCATGGACCTAATGTGTAGATACTAGTTGAGTAATTTCTATTTCTATGAGGGGCAGAAATAGAAATTAAAACAAAATTGGTTAAGTTGGTTTTCATTCTCTTCAAAAACTGCCACACGGTTTTCTTTTTGAAAATCTATTTCAACCTTAAGTTGTTATGGTCCCTAATCCTGCTAGAGTGAAGAACTGCCAATTTCTTCTATATCCTCTCAAGGAGAAACTTAAGGCACTCAAAAAGGAAAGGATTGGAAGGCAATAACAAAAGGCAATTGATAATCACGCTTCTGTTCAACGATGGATTCGGGTACGTTTTTTTTTTTGTCTTGATTTCTTGATGATACACATGGTAGATGATCCAAAGCATAAGGTTTTGTGTTCTGAAATTATGTTTACAAGTGGTATTAGAGCGGTTATATCATGTGTATTATTAGAAATTGATATGCTTTATTCATCCAATTTGGTTTCTTGGTTTTCGGATTCTGTTGTTTTTTTTTTTTTTTTTCTGCGGCAAATTCTGTTTGGTTTCTGGAAATGTAAAATAATTTAGATGGATTCGGTGGGTAGTTCATCCTTCTAATGGATAAATGCATGTGTTTATAAATCCTTCTAATGCATCAGTTTGCATTTGGATTCTATATTTCAAGTTCATGGAATCATGTATATATATATATTTATTTTCATGAGGTATATAATTATGAACATCATAAAATATATATATATATTTCCGTCTGCGTTGCATTTTATGGGTGTTTGAAAACAGAGCACCATTGTGTTATTATTTTCACAATAAAGAAGTGTCTTGGTCTTTGGAATTTAATAATCTATTCATGCATGTGATTTGTGGCTTGATCTTTGGCATTTTCTGGGTGTTTGAAAACCAAGCACCATTGTGTTCTAATTTTCATATAAAGAATTGGTTTGGATTTTTTCACTTGATGCATGTGATTTGTGGTTTATAAAAAAAAAAAACTATTTTTTTTTTTTGGACTCGTCAATTATATATATATATATATGTATATAATTGGGATTGCTGCAAATTATAGAACATATACGGTGTAACACATTAAGAAATCTTTAAATTTAAAGTAATTTCATACAACGTCTACAGAAATTTAATTTTCTAACGTTCTAAATATAAGTCAATTCAAACAAGATGTCACAAAAGTGATCTCTCTTGTCTAGATTGTTTTATATGGAATGTTTTGATGTTCATGTATGTGTATCTCATGCGGGTATTTATCGGTCCAAAGACATGATTAATACTTGGCAGAATTACACACACATTTTGTGGTGATAAACATGTGTCAATTGTCAAGGAAACCTAATGTGAATAATAAATCCATCAAAAGATAGATTTGTTATTTGACATAACTTATTGTCAATGTTTGATCATTACAACAAGAATACCACTTACAGTTAATATCACTACCCAAAGGCTTGGTATTAATGTTGTGCTAGGTATCTTGAGATGTTGTCATTAAATTAATTTATTTAGAGATTATCTGTTTGGTAACTTAATGTGAGCATAATTGTTTATTCCTTTTATTTTTATTTTCTATTCAGCTTTAATGTCGACTACTTCAATCTCTGCCAACATGAACAATGTTCCAATGTTAAATGGAACAAACTTATAGGACTGGAAAGAGAACATATTGATTGTTCTCGGCTGCATGGACATAGACTTGGCATTAAGAATGCCAAAACCGAATGATCTCACTGAACAAAGTACTCCTGAGGAAATTGTGTACTTTGAAAAGTGGGATCATTCTAACAGGCTAAGTCTTATGATCATGAAGCGTGGGATTCCAGAAGTCTTTCGAGGTGCAATAATAGAGGATGTTACCATTGCCGGTGAATTTCTTTCAGAAATTCAAAAGCGTTTTGCTAAAAATGATAAGGCTGAAACAAGCACGCTTTTAGCAAGCTTGATTTCAATGAAGTATAAAGGCAAGGGTAATGTTCGCGAGTACATCATGGAAATGTCTCAGCTTGCTTCAAAACTTAAGGCCCTAAAGCTCGACCTATCTGATGATTTGCTCGTGCATTTAGTTCTCATCTCTCTTCCTGCACAATTTAACCAATTTAAGGTCAGTTATAACTGCCAGAAGGAGAAATGGACTCTCAATGAGCTCATTTCATTTTGTGTGCAAGAGGAAGAGAGATTGAAGCAAGAAATGACTGAAAGTGCTCATCTGGCAAGCACCTCCAAACATACGGGCAAAAGAAAGCATAAGGGAAAGGAAGTTGCTGCTCCTAAGGGTCCGGAACCAAAGAAACAGAAAGTGCAGGATGGTTGTTTCTTTTGTGTCAAGCCCGGACACAGAAAGAAGGATTCTGCCAAATACATCGCCTGGCGTGTAAAGAAAGGTACATTTTATGTTTTGGTCTGTTCTGAAATAAATTTAGCTTCAGTTCCAAGAAACACTTGGTGGGTAGATTCTGGTGCTACTACTCACATATGTGTTTCTATGCAGGGTTGCCTGAACTACCGAAAGCCAACTGATGCTGAAAAATACATCTTTGTGGGTGATGGCAAGTCAATAGAAGTGCAGGCAATAGGGCACTTTAGATTATTGCTGAAAACTGGTTATTATTTGGATTTAATAGACGCTTTTGTTGTACCGTCATTTAGACGGAATTTAATTTCTGTTTCTGTATTGGACAAATTGGGATATTGTTGTTCTTTTGGAAATATGAAGTTTAGTATGTCTATTAATTCAAATGTTGTTGGTACTGGTTTACTTCATGTGTTTGATAATCTATATTTGCTAGAAACTATTGCATCTTATAATGAAAACCTTGCACGTGGAATCACGAGGTACAAAGCGTAAATTAACTAAGGAAAATTCAGTCTCATTATGGCACAAACGCCTAGGTCACATCTCTAAATCTAGAGTTGAGCGCCTTGTGTCTGATGGAATTTTGGACTCTCTTGATTTTTCAAAATTTGATATCCGTGTTGAGTGTATCAAGGGAAAACAGACCAAAATGAAGAAATATGGTGCCCATAGGACTACAGATGTCTTAGAATTAATTCATACGGACATTTGTGGGCCATTCCCTATGGCGTCTTGGAATGGTCAACAGTATTTTATCACATTCATAGACGACTATTCCAGATATGGGTATCTATTTCTTATCCATGAGAAATCACAGTCTTTGGACGTATTCAAAAAATTTAAGGCCGAAGTTGAGTTACAACTCAACAAACAGATTAAAAGTGTCAGGTCTGACCGTGGTGGTGAATACTATGGCAGATATGATGGATCAGGTGAACAACGTCCAGGACCGTTTACAAAATACCTGGAGGAATGTGGCATCGTCCCACAATACACCATACCAGGATCACCTAGCATGAATGGTGTATCTGAGAGACGAAACCGGACTCTTAAGGATATGGTAAGAAGTATGATCAGTCATTCTACTTTACCAGAGTCCCTCTGGGGGTGAGGCTCTAAAGACAGCAACTTATATCTTAAATCGGGTGCCAACTAAAGCAGCTGCAAAAAACACCTTATGAGCTTTGGGTTAGGCGAAAGCCTAGTCTAAAACACTTGCATGTGTGGGGGTTTCTTGCTGAGGCGAGGCCTTATAAACCTCATGAAAGAAAATTGGATTCTAAAACTGTTAGCAGCTACTTTATTGGCTATGCCGAACAATCACGGGGTTACAAGTTTTATGATCCCACAAATAAGTCAATATTTGAGACGGGAATTGCAACATTTTTTGAGGATGTTGAGTTTGGGGGGAGAAATCCAGTTAGAGACATTGTCTTTGAGGAGGAAGTAGGAGTAATCCCACTTCCTACTACTACTTTTGACCAATTACAGGTTCCTATACCTGTCATTGCTCGAGAAGTAACTTTGGATCCTCAACCAGACAATGTTGTTCAAGACAATATAGTTCAACCCCTCATTCAAGATGAGGTAATTGTTCCTGAGGAACAAACTCTACAACCTCAACCTCAAGAACCTGTGCCATTAAGGTGATCCACAAGAGAAAGGAGATTTGCAATTTCGGATGATTATATTGTATATCTCCAGGAACATGAGGTAGAAAATGGAATGTCGAAAGATGATCCAATCAACTTTCGTCAAGCCATGGAAAGTTCCAACTCTCATAAATGGAAAGAAGTCATGAATGAAGAATATAAGTCTATGCAAGACAATAAAGTTTGGGAACTTGTCTCATTACCAGTTGGTACGAAGCCCGTAGGTTGTAAATGGATATTTAAAACCAAAAGGGATTCAAATGGTAATGTGGAGAGGTATAAGGCACGTCTTGTAGCCAAAGGCTTTACTCAAAAACTTTAAAGAAACTCTCTCCAGTTTCTTCGAAAGATTCTTTTAGGACAATTATGGCGCTTGGTGCATATTTTGATCTTGAGTTGCATCAGATGGATGTCAAAATAGCTTTTCTTAATGGTGACATTAAAGAAACAATTTATATGGTGCAGCCAGAAAACTTTGTGTCAGGAGACCCAAAGAATATGGTTTACAAATTGACTAAATCCATCTATGGACTCAAACAAGCTTCTCGTCAGTGGTACTTCAAATTTCATCAAGTTCTCACTTCGTATGGTTTTGAAACTAATGTTGTTGATGAATGTGTGTATCACAAGTTCAGTGGGAGTAAACACATATTTTTGGTTTTATATGTTGATGATATATTGCTTGCCACAAACGATATAAACTTATTGCATGACACAAAGAGATTTCTATCTAAGAATTTTGAAATGAAAGATCTTGGTGATGCTTCCTTTGTATTAGGAATCGAAATACACCGAGATCGTTCTCGGGGTATTCTGGGATTATCACAAAGGAGCTATATCGAAAAAGTACTCAATAGATTTGGCATGCAAAATTGTAAATCAGGTGAAACCCCGGTTGCTAAGGGAGACAAGTTTAGTCTCAGCCAATGCCCGAAGAACAGTCTTGAAATTCAAGAAATGCAGAAGATTCCTTATGTCTCAGCTGTAGGGAGTCTAATGTATGCCCGAGTATGTACGCGTCCGGATATTGCGTTCATAGTTGGCATGTTAGGCAGATATTTAAGTAATCCTGGCATAGATCATTGGAAAGCAGTCAAGCGTGTTATGCGATATTTACAGAGAACAAAGGAATATATGCTCACATATAGGAGATCGGATAAGTTAGAGGTCATTGGATATTCCGATTTTGCTGGATGCCAAGACAGTAGGAAATCCACATCAGGCTATATTTATCTGTTAGTTGGCGGAGCAATTTCTTGGAGGTCTGCAAAGCAGACGCTCATAACTTCATCCACCATGGCCACAGGGTTTGTAGCATGTTATGAGGCATCAAACCAAGGGATATGGCTGCGGAATTTTGTCACTGGGTTACGTATTTTGGAAGGCATTGAAAGACCACTTAAGTTATATTGTGACAATAAGTCTGCAGTTTTATATTCCAATAACAACAGGAGCTCGACAAAATCAAAGCATATTGATATCAAGTTCCTAGTTGTAAAGAAAGAGTGCAGAGTGGACAGATTTTCATAGAGTACATTGGGACAAACTCCATGATAGCGGATCCACTTACGAAGGGACTACCACCTAAGGTCTTTCATGAGCACACTGCTCATATGGGTGTTGTTCTATTTGAGAACATTTTGGTTTAGTGGGAGTTTGTATTTATATTACTGCTTTATGTTAGCCTTGAGTTTTATCTATGTAATTAGATTAATTTCTGCAGAAATGAAGTATTCAGTTTATTACACTCTGTTACGTATTGTGAAGTATTGATCTCAATAAAGTTAAGTAGGACCAGTTGGAAATAGGCATGTATGGATCACATTACATGTAATTTCTATGCTACGCATCCATGATTGATCTATGTCATTTAGCTGTATTGGTATACGTGACCATTGGTGGGTCGAGTTACGATTAATGTAATGAAGACCGCTTTGATCCTATATCAATATAGTTAATGGACAAGATTATTTGGATACCCTCAGGTCATGATAACAAATTTCTGAGCTCACTAAAGTTAAGCACATTTTTCAGGTTACATATGTGGTCCAGTGGGAGATTGTTAGATAATGTCTCAATGGGACCACATATTTAAATGTGGTGTTATCATTTATAAGAAGCCTACAATTTAAGTGATTCAATTTAGTTAATAGGCTTAAGGGTATATGTGTCATGGACCTAATGTATAGATACTAGTTGAGTAATTTCTATTTCTATGAGGGGCAGAAATAGAAATTAAAACAAAATTGGTTAAGTTGGTTTTCATTCTCTTCAAAAACTGCCACACGGTTTTCTTTTTGAAAATCTATTTCAACCTTAAGTTGTTATGGTCCCTAATCCTGCCTAGAGTGAAGAACTGCCAATTTCTTCTATATCCTCTCAAGGAGAAACTTAAGGCACTCAAAAAGGAAAGGATTGGAAGACAATAACAAAAGGCAATTGATAATCACGCTTCCGTTCAACGATGGATTCGGGTACGTTTTTTTTTTGTCTTGATTTCTTGATGATACACATGGTAGATGATCCAAAGCATAAGGTTTTGTGTTCTAAAATTATGTTTACAGATTGATCAAAGGAAAGAGTGAGTGTTGTTGAAAGTGAGAAAAAAAAAAAAGAGAGTTAGCCACTTTTCCACCATACATACCTAGAGTTTCATTCTAGTTTCAAATTGAGGATTAAGAACACACTTCTTAAACTTGAGGGTGATCAAGAGGAAGTTCGGAAATCAAGAAGTTCAACCTTTCTTTAGAAGGTGAATTTCTAGTCTTTTATTTTCTTATATTTTCTATCTCATATTTATTTTCTTACTTCTTATTTCATAATGTTTTGTTATAATCCAAGTGGTTTGTTTATCTCATATTTATTTTTTTACTTTATATTTCATAGTGTGTTGTTGTAATCTAAGTGGTTTATTTAGCTCATAATTATTTATTTATTTTTATTCACTTACTTTAATTTCATATTAGTTTTGTTGTACTTGCATGTTCTACCTCATATTTGATTTCTTGTTTTAAGTTCATGTTGTAATCTTGCATGTTCTATTTTATATTTGCTTTCTTGTTTTAGTTTCACAGTAATTGTGTTGTAATCTTGCATATCCTAGCTTATATTTTTCTTGTATTAGTCTCATATTAGTTTTATTGTAATCTTGCATGTTTTACCTCATATTTGTTTTTTTTTTTTTTTTTGTTTTAGGTTCACGTTAGTTTTGTTATAATCTTACATGTTCTATCTTATATGTATTTTCTTGTTTTAGTTTCATAGTAATTATGTTATAATCTTGCATTTCCTAAGTTATATTTTTCTTATATTAGTCTCATATTACTTTTGTTGTAATCTTACATGTTCTACCTTATATTTGTATCTTGTTTTAAGTTCATATTAGTTTTGTTGTAAATTTGCATTTTATTTTATTTTATATTTGTTTTCTTGTTTTTAATCTGACCGGTAATGGTTAGTTGAGCCACCTACATATTTCTTGTTCATTCCTTTTCTTAGTTTCGCAATAAGACAGGTTTTGCTAGGCCTAGTTGGCCGACTGGCCTATCTGGCCGGCTAGTTAGCTTCTTTTGGACAAGATAACGTTGTCTTCTGATGTTAACCAACTTCTGGTGGTTTCCAAGGCACACGAAATTTTTTTTTTCTTTTGTTTATTTTGTTTTGAGTGTATTGTGAGGTTTTTTATTTTGTTATAATATTCTCCTCACCCCCCATCTAATTCGGTTTGTAATTATTCTTTCAAGTGTTGTAATAATTCCTCGCCCCACTTCTTTATATCCCGTTCTTTTACTTGCTTTCTTTATTTGTGAATATACATTATATTTTTTCTTTCATTATATCCATACTTTGCATCCACGTTTCATGCATCTTGATTCTGCTAATTTTGCATTTGTGGATTTAATCAATTCCTATGTGATTATGTGTGTTACCTCATGTTCTTGAGATGATTCACATGTTATATCTTAGAAGTTGAATTTTTAGTTGCATCTCATGAGTGAATTGCATTAGGATTTTGCATATAAGATCATACATGTTTTACTAACTTTGTTTTATAGCTTGCTCGCGGGATGTCAAACATGTAAGTTTTTATACTTTAACATCCCGTTTGTGTATGTTTTTCTTATTATGTTTAAGCATCCTACCATGTGGCTACTTGCTTACTTGATATAACTGTATGAATGCCAGTGGATAGAGGTTGTGTCGTTTAATTTGGAATAGTGTTGATTTTCATGTTTATAAACTCAATTTATTTGGGTTGTACATTTCCAAAACTCTTTCAAAACTACATGAAATTAAATTATTCCAAAATAAATGAAATAGTTTATACTTGTATACTTCACATAGTAATTTTTAGGATTTATTAAGTAATCGAAATATGAACATATAAAATAAATAAAATTCATATCATGGTTTAGTAAAGGCCGATCTTTTTATTGGGTGAGTGGGGGTGCTCAAATTAATGACCTTCCCCTATCATACCTAAGGTTCCGAACCGAGACAACTTTGGTTATGATGAACAATGGTCTTGGCAGGAGTCATGGGTTTCCTAATTTCTTAAAAATATTAGGTGGCAACTTTGAGATCTGATGACGCAGTCCATTTCTGGCAAAATATTTTTTGAAATAAAATGGATTTTTTAAAAGTTGTCAAATCTGAACTCTCATCTATGTTTCACATTGCACTAGTGAGACTAGATCAAAGAGATCTTGGGAGTCCGAACTGATTAACGCACGCGGGTACCTCCCAGGGATGTTACAACTGGTGGATTGACTTAGAAGCAACAAGGCACGTCTGCAATGACAAGAGCTGTTTCACAACTTATGAACAAGTGAGTGATGGAACAGTTCTTTACATGGACAACTCTTCAACTACTGCTATCAAAGGCAAAGGGATGGTAGATCTAGAGTTCACATCTGGAAAAGTCTTAAGTCTTAATGATGTTTATCATGTACCTAATTTCAGGAAAAACCTTGTATCTGGAAGCCTATTTAATAAGCATGGTTTCAAGTTAATATTGGAGTCGGACAAATTTGTCCTGTCTAAGGGTGGGATTTTTGTTGCGAATGACTACATGTATCAAGGAATGTTCAAACTTAACGTTTTGAATAATACATCTGTTTTTGCTTATATTGTTGATTCTCTTTCTTTATGGCATGGTCGTTTAGGTCGTGTTAATACTAGGAAAATGTATGATATGATTAATTTAGATTTAATTCCTAAGTGTGACATTGATATGTTTGAAAAATGTAAATTTTGTGTGCAATCTAAAATTACTCGCATTCCATTTCTTAAAGTAGATAAAACTACATCTCTGCTTGAACTTGTGCATAATGATGTATGTGACATGCATAGTACCCCCACTAGAGGTGGTAAGAAATATTTTGTAACATTCATTGATGATTTTTTTAAGTACTGTCATATCTATCTTTTGCATTCAAAAGATGAGATGCTTGATAAATTCAAGATTTTTAACACAGAAGTAGAAAATCAGTGTAATGTCAAAATAAAGAGACTTAGCTCTGATAGAGGCAGTGAATACCATTTTCCAGAATATTGTGAAAATGTTGGTATTATTCATGAGAAGTCTGCACCCTACACACCACAACAAAATGGAGCAGCTGAAAGAAAAAATAGGACATTAATAGAAATGATTAATGCTACGCTTTCTTACTCTAGTTTAAGTTTTGGTTTTTGGGGTGAAGCGTTGTTCACTGTCTGTCACATACTCAATAGAATTCCTCTCAAGGGAAGAAATGTTACTCCTTATGAACTTTGGAAAAACAAGAAACCTAATCTAGGTTACTTGAAAACGTGGGGCTGTAGAGCAATAGTCAAATTGCCTGAATTTAAAAGGAAGAAATTAGGTGAAAAAGGAATTGAATGCATATCCTTTGGCTATGCTATACATAGCAAAGCATATAGGTTTCTAGTAGTGGAGCCCAACGGTTCAGTGGAAACAAATACCATCATTGAATCACGTGACGCGGTATTTTATGAGAATCGTTTTGCAACCATTCCAAGGTTGGATTCTAATCAAAGAAATGAATCCACTCCTTTGATGTCTACAGAGGAAAGTGAACGACATGAACCCATTGAGCCTAATGAACCTAATGAGCCTGTTAAGCTAAGGAGGAGTAAGAGGGCTAAGACTAAGAAGTCATTTGGCCTTGATTTCATTGTTTACCTTATAGAATGAACTATGAAAACTTATTGTAAGCAAACAATGATTTCTTTAAATATGGATTCAGATCTATTAACTTTTGAGGAGGCTATGAAGTCTCAAGATGTTGGTTTCTAGAAAGAAGCAATAAACGACGAGATGGATTCTATCATGGGTAACAATACCTGGATACTTGCTGATTTGCCACCTGGATCCAAACCAATTGTTTGTAAATGGATTTTCAAAAGGAAAATGAAAGTTGATGGCACAATTAACAAGTTCAAAGCAAGATTAGTTGTAAGGGTTTTACTCAAAAGAAGGGTATCGATTATTTTGATACATATGCTCCGATGGCCAGAATCGCCACCATTTGAGTGTTGATTGCCTTAGCCTCAATTTACAAGCTTGAAATCCATCAAATGGATGTTAAGACCGCTTTCCTAAATGGAGAGTTAGATGAGGAAATCTACATGCAACAACCGGAAGGATTTGTTGTACAGGGTCAAGAACACAAAATGTGTAAACTTGTGAAGTTACTATATGAACTGAAACAAGCTTCAAAACAGTGACATGAGAAATTTGACAAAGTAATAGTGTCAAATGGTTTTAGGATACATGAATATTATAAGTGTGTGTACAGTAAGTTTACTGACAATAGAGGTGTAATCATATGCCTATATATAGATGACATGCTTATTTTGGGTACTGACAATGATGTCATTGAAAGTACAAAAAGTTTCTTGTCGTCTAGCTTTAGTATGAAAGACATGGGCTTAGCTGATACAATTCTGGGTATTAAGATCAAACGAGAGGACAATAATTTAATTCTTACCTAGTCGCACTATATTAAGAAAATTCTTAAAAAATTTAATCAATATAATTGTACACCCATGTCTACACCTTTTGATTCAAATTTGAAATTGTATCCTAATATTGGAAGAGTTGTTGATCAGTTAGAATACTCAAGAGTGACAGGTAGCCTGATGTATGCCATGACTTGCACTAGACCTGATATTGTATTTGCAGTGGGAAAACTTAGTAGATACACTAGTAATTCCAGTAGTGTGCATTGACATGCTGTTAACCGAATACTGAGGTACTTGAGAAAAACAATAGACTATGGAATAGTCTATAATGGCTATCCAACAATGCTGGAAGGATTCATGGATGCTAGTTGGATAACTGATTGGCAGGATCACTCGTCCATAAGTGGTTGGATTTTTACTCTTGGAGAAGAAGCTATCTTTTGGGGTTCTAAGAAGCAAACATACATAATAGACTCAACCATGGCGTCAGAGTTTGTGGCATTGGCTTTTTGTAGAAAACAGGTAGAGTGGCTAAGGAATCTCTTGCTAGAGATTAAGATATGGCTAAAGCCTATGCCACCAATATCTTTGCATTGTAATTGTGAAGCAACTCTATCACAGGCTATAGCCATGTCTATAATGGAAAGTCCAAGCATATAGGACTGAAACATAGTTGTGTCAGGTAGTTAATCACAGAAGGTGTGATTACCATTAGTTATGTAAATTCAAATGAAAACTTAGCTGACCTCTTAACAAAGAGACTTGCAAGGGATTTGGTGTGGAAAACATCAAAGGGGATGTGTCTTAAGCTGTGACAACCCTCACCTCTGATTAGTGCTAAACTGTGATTGAGCATGATAAGTAATTGATTAGGATGAAATCCTAAATTGATTGTATGAGTGTGTTGCTTTAATTGCATTTTTATCTGTTTGTCATTTAGTGATATGTTCATGTTTTAATTTCGAACTACGAATTGAAGGTCTTATCGGCGACCGAATTAGAAATTGATTAGTGTTATATGCTAATTAGGATTTATGTGATTTTATGGTAGGTTTAATTAAAATTCAAATTGGAGTGATTAAATTAGATTAAATAATGCTATATCACATTAGTTCAAGTAAATTACCTTATTGCCATTAAGTGGATAATTCTAGGCCATTGTTTATTCTCTTTAATACATGTTGGCACACCACTTTTCATCCATCTTCTTGCCAAACCGTGAGAGAGAGGGAGTGTGAGTAAAGAATTGGATTCAACTAGGAATTTTGCTTGAACTTAGAAGAATTGAAGAGGTTTTGCAAAATTGAGCTAGCATACTTGGAATTCAAGATCTAAGGTAGGAGATTCACCCTCTTGAACTTGAATTTAAGTGTTTCTTGCATGGTTCATGGTAAATTGGAGACTAGAGTCAAGTTATAGCCTAAAGAGTTGAATTGAGTAGCAATGTATGCATGCATGTCCATGTCATTGAGTTTTGAGGTCATTTACATGAGAATTCCTACTTGCATGTTCATATTTTTGGTTGTAGTCCATGAATTCATCATGTTTTGAGCTCAAGCTTCCATTTGATTATGTTTTAGAGCATTAGAGTTCATGGGAACTCATTCATGTGATGTTCTTGCATGATTCTTTGAAATTGGTGTTCAATTGGCTTACTTTTGGGCTTGATTTTATAAATTGATCTTTGAAACATGTTGTAGTATGAGTTTTCAAGTGTTTTCCAGAAAATTAGCCCAAAAGAATTGAGTTTGAAGCTTTAAAGGTTGAGTTCTGTGCTTGGGGATCAATCTAGAAATTCCAGATTTTTGATCTACGCTCGAGCGGAGTACTTCACACTCGAGCGTACACTCTGAGTACATGTACTTCCGCTTGAGCAAAGAAAGTCACGCTCGAGCGTGAAATGCATATGCCCAGAAGTACATGTGTTTTGTAGTCCACTCGAGCGATAGAATTCACGCTCGAGCGGGGGCCAAGTCTCACGCTCGAGCGGAGGTCGAGCGTCCGTCCAGCGTAAATATCATGCAACTAGTACTTTTCATGAGTTTGCAGCCTGCTCGAGCGAAGGAAGTCACGCTCGAGCGGAGCTTCATTGTCTGCATGTCCGCTCGAGCGTAGGAAGCCACGCTCGAGCGTGGACCCCTGTTTTAGCAAATTTTGAAAAGTGTTTTAAAGTACATCGTTGCATCCTCATTTCATCATAGGTATTCCTAAGTCAAGTTTAAGGCATCTTAATGAGGACAATGTTATAGAATCTGTAACGCCCTCAAAATAATACATAAAACCCAACAATCTTGACATGCATAGACATAAGAGAATAAAGCATAATTTCATTTATCAGAGTATTCATTATAGAAGTATTACATTTTGACAACAAAAGTAAATGTCCTACGGGCTTACAACTTTCCAAGCCAACACTTGGTTACAAAAAGAGAGTACTAACTCAATTACACTTTAAGTCATTGGCTTGAATTTACATGTAATACCAAATTAACAAAACAACAAAAAGAGTCTTCAACTCCCAGAACCTCCCAAACTATGTCCTTGGAGATGGCATATTACCTGAACCTGAAAATGATGTCCCATATAGGGTGAGCCACAGCCCAGTAGAGATATATTAAACCAAGTATGAGAAACAAGTAAAACATTAGCATTTGATAGATGGTTAATACTTATAAACCAATTTATATCACAATACAATTCCATGACAATCATGCCCATGTTACATTCCACTTTCCTTTACTTGTCCAAATCATTTCATAAACATGGCTCAGAACTTGGCCAAACAATTTAATAAGACTATAACTCATATAAAGACACTTCCATATTTCATAATTTGCATGAGATTACAACTCATGTTAAAAACACTTTCAAACTTCAAATGATACACATATTTGCTGTATCAATACTTCAATTTAATACACATATTTGCTGTATTAATGGAGTCCATCCCTTATCTCCCCTCAAACCATGGAGTACATCCTCTATCTCCTCCCACACAATACACACATACCATGTATATAAACACTCATCATATACAAGGATCAATCAATACACATATTTGATGTATTATTCCAACCGTCATATTCAATGACATATCCAATGTGATTAGTTTTAGTTTTCCCTAATCAACATACAGTGTCTACAACAATCAAGACTATCCTCCACCAATAGCCCAAAGTAGTTATTTCTAAACAGGAAATAAATGCATCAAACAGATATAATATCAACATTTTCCATAGGTGAGTGATTAATTTATCCAACTACACCATTCAACTTTACAATTCTCCAATTTCATAATTTCCAACTTAATTTCATATTCCCACAAATTAATTACTCAAATTAATTTATCACATAGCTAGGGCATTTTTCCCTAAGTCTCTATATCAACCCTGAGGTTCAATTTCATCAATATAACAACAATAATTTCATTTTCCAAGGTCTCATATACCCATGGGATTTAACATTTTGAAAACCCCCTTTTTATAATTTACGAATCAAACCCTAACTTTTCCCAAAATTACCCAACACCACCATATAATCAAAATGACTAAAACTTGTGTTAAAACTCATAGATTAGAGTAGGTTATCCCTACCTCGAAATGGAGAGACCAAAGGAGAAGATGATAAAAATCCAAAGTGCTCCAAATCCACTATTTTTCAGATTAAAGGGAAGCCCACACCACCCTCTATCTTTCTTACAAAGAGATTAGAGTAGAAACACTCTAGAAATAGACGAAACCCTAGAGAGAAGGTAAGTGTAGAGAGAGAAAGAGCTGGATCTAGGGTTTGAGAGAAAAAGAAGTTCAAAAAGTGAAGTGTAATCTCGCTGCTGTGTACTGATATAACAGAGGCTCGCTCAAGCGACCAGACATAAGGAATCCTCGCTCGAGCCAACAATTCAAAGCTTCAGGTCTGTCGAGCGACAGAATGCTCGCTCGAGTGAAGAAACCCAAAACATACAGCTCGCTCGCTCGAGCGAAGGAAAGCTCGCTCAAGCTAAGAAATGAAACTCTCAGGTCCAAACCCAGACGCAGACGCAGACGCACGCTCGAGTGAAGGAACCCTGGCTCGAGCGAAGGAGCTAAAACACAGAGCTCGCTCAAGCGACAAAAGCCTCGCTCGAGCGAAGAACCAAAATTCTAGGCATCAACCATTTGCAACCAAAATTCTGGGCATTAACCATTTGCTCCCAATCACACTCAACCTGTAACAATCCTGCCCAAAACATCCTATAACTCAAATACAAAGTATTGAAGGACGAAAATAAGAAATAAACAACAATCGACACTCACGGAACCAAGTCCGGATACAACAACCAAAGGAGGAAGAACCGGGATCGCTATAACCTTCCCCCCTTAAAGAATTTCGTCCCCGAAATTAGATATGAGTTTTCAAAAGCATGTTTTTCTCAATTCCCAACAATATTACAAGTTAAAATTCAACAACTTGACCCATTACCGGTCATTCCATCTCTATTCAAGAGGCATTTCACGATATAATTTTCAACATGCATTATCAACATGCCTTCTTTTAAATTTCATCAAATTCCAATATCATAATCCACAATTCCATAACATATGCAATGTTAATAACATACTTGCATTTCCACAATATATTTAACGCACACAAAGTTAAAATAAACTCCCATTCTCAAGGCATAATTCACAATACCTCCATAAACCGAAACATATACAATGTTTTACAACTTAAGACATATTCAATGCTCTTAAAGTTTATCAATACAGCAAAATATACAACATATGCTCAAACATCCACAAATAGATCCGGATATTTCTCTCGGACCTCCAATTCATGTTTCCAAGTGGCTTCTTTCACTCCGTGATGTTTCCACAAAACTTTTACCAAAGGTATCGTCTTGCCTCGCAAGACTTGATCCCGCCTATCCAAAACGCGCACCGGTCTCTCCTCATACGAGGCATCCTTATCAACCTCTAAGTCGGTCCAATCCAATACATGCGATGGATCCGGCTCGTACTTCCGAAGCATATTAACATGAAACACTTCATACACTCCGGACAACTGCGGCGGCAAAGCTAAACGGTAAGCAACCTCGCCAATCCTCTCAAGGATCTCGAAAGGGCCAATAAACCGAGGGGACAACTTCCCACTCTTACCAAATCTCATCAAACCCTGCCTAGGTGATATTTTCAGAAAAACATGATCACCCACCTTAAATACCAAAGGCCTCCTCCTACGGTCGGTATAACACTTTTGGCGACTTTGGGCTGTAACAAGCCTTATACGGATAAGCTCAACTTTCTCTGTCGTTTCCCTCACCAACTTCGGGCCCAACAAAGGTGCATCACCCACCTCGGCCCAACAAACTGGAGGCCTACACAGTCGGCCATACAAGGCCTCAAACGGTGCCATACCGATACTCAACTGAAAACTGTTGTTGTAGGCAAACTCCACCAAGGGCAAGTGCCTCTCCCACGACCTACTAAAGTTAAGGACACAACCTCGAAGCATATCCTCAAGGATCTGAACAGTACGCTCAGACTGCCCGTCAGTCTGAGGATGATAAGCCCTGCTAAAGGTCAATCTAGTGCTCAAGGCACTCTGCAAACTCTGCCACAACCTAGTAATAAAATGTGGATCTCTATCTGAGATGATCGACACTGGGACCCCGTGCAACCTCTCTATGTCCCGAACATACAAGTCAGCAAGATGATCTACCGAATCTCTCACGCGCATAGGGATGAAGTGCGCCGACTTAGTCAACCGGTCTACAACCACCCAAATAGCATCACTACCCCATTGAGTCCTTGGAAGACCTACAACGAAGTCCATAGTGACATGCTCCCACTTCCACTCGGCAATAGGCAAGGGTTGTAACAAACTCGCTGGCCTCTGTTATTCGGCCTTCACTTGCTGACAAGTAAGACACTTAGACACAAAAACTGCCACATCTTTCTTCATACCCCGCCACCAAAACTGGCGACCCAAATCACGATACATCTTAATACCTCCCGGATGCACCGCAAGGCGTGAATGGTGGAACTCTCGGAGTACCTGCTCTCAGCAAAACTTCGGCATAGACAAACGGTCTTGGTATCTCACACTCAGGTCGGGATACACCGTTAAACCCTTCTCAACCTTCTTACTGGAGATCTTCTCCCGGAGGGATTCTACCTCAAGGTCACCTCTCTGTGCCTCTAACACTCGAGTCACAAATGTAGGCTGTGCAACTACAGAAAACAAGGCCGCAGCCTCAACGGATTCGCCCAGAAGCATATTAAACTCGCCAAGTGCACCCAACATCTTCCACTCCCGGATGGCTATATAAGCTACATCACTAATGGATTTCCTGCTAAGGGCATCGGCCACAACATTGGCCTTCCCCGGATGATAATGCAACTCGAAGTCGTAATTCTCAATAAATTCCATCCACCTCCTCTGCCTCAAATTCAAGTCCTTCTGTGTAAACAGGTATTTCAGAATTTTGTGATCTGAGAACACCTCGAACCTCTCACCATACAGGTAATGCCTCCAAATCTTAAAGGCAAAAATCACGGTTGCTAACTCTAGGTCATGTGTAGGGTAATTCCTCTCATGTATTTTCAACTGCCGCGAGCCATAGGCTACCACTTTCCCCTCTTGCATCAACACACAACCCAAACCCTCTTGTGAGGCATCACAATAGACAACATAACCCAACCCTCTCTTCGGAATAATCAAAACCGGAGCGGTGGTAAGTCTAACCTTCAGTTCTTGGAACGACTATTCACAAGTTTCACTCCATACAAATTTGAATCCTTTCCGTGTCAATCTAGTCAACGGTGAAGCTAGCCTGGAGAAATCCTTCACAAACCGGCGGTATTACCCAGCTAATCCCAGAAAACTGCGGATCTCAAAAACACTCTTAGGTTGTGCCCAATCTTGCACTGCCTCAATCTTGGACATATCAACAGACACCCCTTCCCCGGAGACTACATGGCCTAAGAACTTGACTTCTCTTAGCCAGAACTCACACTTCCCAAACTTGGCATACAGCCTATGAGCTCTAAGCAACTCAAGCACCACTCTCAAGTGTTCCTCGTGCTCCTCCTCAGAAGGTGAATAGATTAGAATGTCGTCCACGAAAACGACCACAAAACGATCTAAGAATTCCCGGAAGATCCGGTTCATCAAGTCCATAAACATTACCGGTGCATTGGTGAGCCCAAAAGGCATCACCAGAAACTCGTAGTGGCCATACCGCGTACGGAATGCCGTTTTCGGGATATCCTCCTCCCTGACTCTCAACTGATGGTAACCCGATCTCAAGTCTATCTTAGAGAAACAACGAGACTCTTTCAATTGGTCAAACAAATCGTCAATACGAGGCATAGGGTACTTGTTCTTAACTGTAGCCCGATTCAATTTTCGATAATCGATACAAAGTCTCAAAGCCCCATCTTTCTTTTAGCAAAGAGGGCCGGTGCTCCCCACGGCGAAGTACTAGGGCGAATAAAGCCCTTATCTAGCAATTCCTGGAGCTGAATCTTCAACTCAATCAACTCGGCTGGGGCAAAACGATATGGTGCCATAGAAATCGGCACCGTGCCGGGCACTAGATCGATAGAGAACTCAATCTCTCAATGAGGTGGTAAACTAACAAGGTCCTCGGGAAAAACATCCGAATACTCACAAACCACTCTCGGCAATACAGTCTGGGTCTCATCACACTCACTACTCATAAAGCTAGCGAGAAGACCACTAAGCTCACTCCGCCCTCGCGGATCATACACTTGTGGCAACACACTACCAACCCGATCCCCCAAGAAATGGAAACAATCCCCGCTCAAGGTACATACAGTCACCCTCTGGCGGTAGCAATCAATAATAGCCCGGTATGACGATAACCAGTCCATACCCAAAATCACATTAAAACCCGACATAGCCATAACTATAAAAGAAAATGGAAGCCGGCGGTCTGCGACCTCTATATCACAGCGCCGACACCCTTGTTTCAATATCAATTCACCCCCAACAGGTGATATAACACAAATAGGAGATGCTAACTGCGCCAACTCTAACCCCAAAACAGATGCAAATGCAGCAGATATAAAGGAATGATGCACCCGTATCAATCAACATATTGGCAACCAAGTTGCAAAACAAAAAGGTACCTCTCACAATAGATGGAGCCGGTACTAGATCCTGCGCGGTAACAGCATACACACGCCCAGAAGGTCTCTGATCTACCTGCTCACCCCTAGGAGCAAAAGACTGCTGCACAGACTAAGACGATGACGCCCCCTGATTGGCCCTCGAGGCCTGAACAGACTGTGCTGGCTGAAAACTCTGCGTCTGCCTCGAACCAGACGCACCCGATATGCCATTCAACTGCGGGCAGAACCTCTTCAGGTGCCCCACCTGACCACACTGGTAATAAGAGAGCGGCTGGTCTCTGCCCTGACTCTGGCTCTGAGGACGAGCCGAAGATGAAGCTGCTCTCTGACCTCCTCCCCTCTGCGGGCAAGCTGGAGACTTGTGGCCCAGCTGACCACACTTGTAACAAGTAACGTCTCCCTGACTGCCTCTCCCAGAGCCTGCACTGGGCACTGGAAAGGTAGATCTTGTAAATGTACCTTGGGACTGTTGAGGGTTAGAACCCCTCTGCTTCTTACCATCTCCCTAGCCATTATGACTCCTCTTGGAGCCCCTCATCCTCTCCTCCTCCTCACGCATGATAATCTTCATATGAGCTGCAGCATCCACAAGACGCCCATACTCCGGATCATGGACCCCGCAACTCTAGTCTTAAGCCCGTGCCTCAACTTCTTCTCAAATTCCAAACAACGGCGTTCCTTAGACGTCACTAACTCAGGAGCAAACCTCAACAAGCTAGTAAATGTGGCCTCAAACTCAGCCACAGGCATACTCAGCTGATTAAGCTGACAAAACTGGTCCCTCAACTTCTCCCTAACAGCTGAAAACAAAAATTTCTCCTGGAAAGCATCTACAAAAGCCTCCCATGTACCACCAATACGGCCCCTCATGAACTTCCACCACTGACCCGCATCTCCCTTCAGCTGGAAGGACGCCGAGGTCACTTTCAAAGCCCCGTCTTCGATGCCAAGCATCTCAAACGTCTTCGTCATCTGTTCCAGCCACTCATCAGCCTTAAGTGGCTCCTTAGGATCCCCTAGAAACTCATCCGGATTAGACCGAAAAACTCCCTTTTCAGAAAAGAAGGCCCTGCCTCAGTTACATGGGCCTGGACTTGATTCTCAGCTCTAAGAATGTCCATGGATTCCCTCAATGCTCCTGCCATCTCGCGGGCTAAGGCGCCCATGGCCTGTTGACCTATTGGCTCAGCCACATTGGCCTGACCAACACCCTTCTGCTGCGCCGGAATATCATCCGGTATAGGCATCTCCTGTCTCCTAGGCCTACCTCGCCTACCACCACGTCCTCGACCTGATATCCTAATAAAGGTAACGAAGAACATTAGCACATTCACAAATGTGCCGAAGCTATAACACTCGCGTCCTAATGCATGGACAACAGTAATTCATTCCACGTAAGCACATAATCACATAAGCACTTACGAATTTCATTTCTGGATAATGACAGTCCCGAGGCATTGCTAGAGTTCTGTAACACGCCCGCGAGGGACCCGGCGCTACACGCTACAGTTCAGACTCGATTTTGTTTGCGGTTCTAAATCTGAACCAAAGAGTCCAAATCCAGCAAATCGTTTTGAGAAAAACAGATTTTTAGAAAAGAAGTGCCAAACATGGACTGCTTTGCCAGATATAGAGTCGCCACCTAAATATTTTTTAAATGGGGAAATTTAGGAAATCCTGACTCGGTGCCAAAGGCCACGTGTCCGTTATCACCAAAGTTGCCTCGGCTCGGGAACTTGGGTACGATTGGGGAAGGTCAGCTATGAGCACCCCCTCTCGCCCGGTCCGAAGACCGGCCTCTACTAACCATGATATCCAATTTTGAAAACGTTATGTGTTCTTATTCCAGTTATTAGCCTAGAATTACTATGTTATGCGCACAGCAAACAAGTATAGACTAGATTGCCTAATTTGGAAATAAGCATTGCATATCCGTTTGTCTTGAAAAAAACACTTCGGAATTTGCTACTCGCAAGTAGGCTAAAATACGGATTTCAACGAGTTTTTCCAACTCAGACAATCCAACCTTCACCCATAGGCATTCAAACAGTTTATCTCACATAAGCAATTAGCCACATGGTAAGCATGCTGTCATGATAGCACTCACACACATGCGGTATGCTAAAGCATGAAAATACTTACATCGTACTCCGTGCCAAAATAATAAACTAGTTAGCAAACATGCATGGTCCTAGTTCATGTTAAGTTTGACTAATGCAACACATACAGGATGCAATTAGAGTAGGCTCAGCTAACTTAAACATGGCATGTGAAATGCGATCAATTGATGCATGTATTCAAGTTAGATTTGAAATACCAATGCAGTTAGCGTGATGCGCCGAGCCCGGTGCATGTAAGACAAATGTATGGATGCACGCATGCAGTCATACTGTATGCTAATTTAAACATGCCCTGATCTACTATCATAAGCGGGTAAATAAAAGGGAAGAAAGAAGTGGGGATTGGAAGACATGCACACACACGCACCCACACTTATTACAGATTCACCCTCGCCCGGAGGGACCAAATAAATATTACAGATAATTAACCTACAAGCTAATTAAATATTACAGGCCATCTAATTAGCTAAGCAAATTAACTAATCTAGGGAAAACAGTAAACCGCCTCGGGAGAAGAGCCTGATGCAATGCATGCTCGGTCTTGCTCGGAAATGCACTGCCATGCGCAAGCTGCCTCTGTTTTCCCTCTTGTATTCCTTCGAAGGCTTTCAAAGCCTCAGGGTTGCCTCTCTGAGCACTGTGCAGTACCATCGGCTGGGGAGAATGGCCACCGGCCGTAGGAGATGTTCGTCGGCTGAGAATGAATCCATCGGCCACCAATTGTTTGCCGGTCGGCACTCTGTGCAGTCGATCGGCAAAAAGTTCCTGCAGAACCTGTTTGACAGCAGCAGAGGACAGAGCTTTGCATGGCAATGCAATTCAAGCCATATATGCACCAATCATGTCCCTTATCATGTTAGTGACTCAAAGGGACATGCTCCTTGGTTCTCGAACCATCAATCGCGCATTTCCATGCGTGATGGCCCAAGGGACCAAGTGTGCACATTTTGATGTCAAATGCAATGCAAACCAACAAACCAAAGGGGCCCAATTCCTATCACTAGATCAAGGAACAAGGCATGCATGCATGATGCAATGCAACCTAGGCATATGAACTGGCATGCAACATGGACAATGCAATGTATACATGCAAGCGTGCAAGCAAACGTGCAAGGTAAGTATGCAAACAAGCATAGGATGGACTTAAACATGATTTAGGCAGCCTTAAATAGACCTAAAACAGTGGCCAAGATGCTGTGAAGTGAGGACTAAACACACATACACACATGCACATGTTAAAGGGCTAACACTCAAGCACAAAAGGGGCAACTCTCAAGCACACTTGAAAGAGGCATAACATGGACTAATGGCATGCAAGGTAAGCATTGAAAATCATGTTACAAAAGGTGCTAAGCCAATTAAACAAGATAAACAAGGCATGCAAACAAAGCCAAAAACCCAAGACAAGCCAAGAGGCTTAACCCGAGACTAAGTCCACCAAGCCTCACAAGGCTAAGAGGACTTAAAACAAATCTAAGGCAGGCCTAGACAACACCCAAGGGACACCTAGATGACATCTAAGTGGCTCAAATTCAAAGGGTATGCACAATGGCCAAAACATGGAGCATGCAAGACAAGCTTTCAAAGCTTCAAAGAGGCATCCAAGGCAAGCATACAAGCATGTTAAAGGGACTGAAATAACATGGCATATGGTCCCAACCCACTAAATTAAGGCAAGGATGCATGCTATACATTCACACACTTAAGGCCAACAAACCAAAAATGCAAAGGGCCTATACTAAGCATGCCAAAGTCGACCCAAACAACTAAGGATAGACCTCAAACATAGCAAAATAAGCACAAAAGCTTCACAAAGCCAAGCCTAAAACATGCTAAAACAATGGTTTACAACCTAAGGCATGTTAAGGCAACAAAATGGCATTACAAGGCATGTATGCTAAGCAAGCATGGTGTACCAAAACCAACATACAACAATGCTATTTCATGGCAAAATAAGCATAAATAACAGCCAAGGCATGGTCCACATGAGGCTTAGCTAGGTGCTCATTAAAGAGGCAAAAATGGCCCTTTTCAAGGACAATAAGGAGAGGGGGTGGCCCTCTCCTTCTTGGGACTTCAAGGCACCATGAACGCGGAAGCAGCAACAACAAAATGAAAGAGATGGATTACGAAATCAAAGATGAACCAAATTAAGCTAAGACAGTAATCGACATGTACAAACCAAAATAATTTTCAAAACATTTACTTAAACATTTAATTTAATTAAATACAGAAACAGGAAATAAGAAATAACTTGCACTTACAATTGTTGTAACCTGCAAGGATCTTTTAATTAAGTTGAACAGAACGGGAAAATGTAAACCTCACTCAGAGCACTCGGGTTTTCTTATAAAACTAAAGGGTTGAAGAAAATTGAAAGTTGAAGCCCGAGTGATTACAATGGATTACCATATATAGAATCAATATTAACTATGCAGCATATGAATTGGCTGAAGGCAGCTGGCAGCATTGGAGACTGAGCAGGGCTGTCGGTTGCTTTCGGCTGATTGATTGAACAGTTGAGCAGCTTTAACAAAAGTTGATTGACCAAATAGTGATGTGAACAGTAAAAGTGAACAGTAGCTTTTACTATTCATCACTTTCGGTGGAGCATGTGAATAAAGGAATCAGAATAAATACAAATTGGCAGCTTTTCTCAAAAGAGTATTGATTGAAGCCAATTTTGTATTTATAAAGAATCCTAAGTTGATTAGGCATATGGATCCTGAGCATCTTGAAACTCGGGTCGTCCATATGGAATGGATTGAGTAGTTGATCCTTCAGAAGATTGAGCTGAATTGTTTGAACCTTCTTCTGAATTATCTGAACTGGTTGATTGGGCCTGAGCTCGATCCACAAGTTGCCGAGCCATCTGGAACATTTCATCACGGGAGGGCCTTGACTTAACTTTGGATTTAGCTTTGGGCTGAGCAGGAGGTGAAATGGGCTTAGTCTTTGATTTGGATTTTAACTTGGGCCTTGAATGATCCTTGGGCTGGTCCGGAATTATAGGAACTTTGGACTTTCCCTTGGATTTGGATTTGGATGATCTGGGCTTGGAACCACTAGAAGAGGGGCTTCCAAGATTGACTGGAGGAAGACTGAGCTGACTTCCTTGACTGATTGCAGCAGTTGGGTTCTGCTGGGCTTTGACTGTGGCAGGAGTTGGAGCACATTGATCTGGAGGAAATTCCTCATGAACAATTTCAATGATTCGGGGCACATTGAACTTAACCCACCATTTGACTGAGTGTTGGCGGATAATTATATTGTCATCAATCCCATAATGCCATTTGAATATCCAAGGAATTTTGTATTTGGACATAAAAGTGAGCAATATAGGAAATTGTTTTTGATGAGCCGTAAATGGGTAAACAGAAGCAAAATAGGCCATCGTTTCATTGAGGGAACTGGGGAGGATTTCTGAAATGGCGCCATAATGTGTCCACCATCTCACAAACCAGGTTGGTAACTCGGATTTGAATTTTTGATCAAAGGAAATAAACCAGGAGTGACTGAAAGACTCATTTTGGTATAAGAACAATTTGAACCAAGCATCAACATAATCATGATAATTATATTGAATGGAATGACCAGGTAAATCTCGAAGCAGATTAGGATTGCCCCATTCTGCAAGAGAGACAATATTATGAATGTAGAGTGAATGGTACAGGATCTTGTAAGCATAAGTTCGATCTTGAATGGGTTTAATCAAGATGGAATGATGGTTGAGCAGGATATCTTTGTAATAGGAGAGATTTTTCTCTGGAGGTGAAGAAATGAAATGACATCCAGAGCCAAAATGGAATTGAGCAATTTCATGAATAGTTTGACTTCGAGGGTGACTAGGTTCTTTGTAGAACAGGTTTGTAACATGTGATCTGGTGTACTCAGTTCGAGAAGGGCGAACTTGGTTGATTGGAAGTGGAGTAACCGAAACAGATTGGCTAGAGGCAAAAGGATCATTAGCCAATGCAGATGAATAATCAGGACGGTGAATAGTACCAAGAGTATGGTACCGGTTAATTAGGTCAATAGATTTGGATGGATGAACTAACTCCAAAGGAGGAGGAACTATGAGTTGATTTGGTTTACTGGAACTGGAAGAGGGAACCAAAGCCTTTGAAAGAGGCCTTGGACGAGACATCTGTGAAATATGGAACAAAGATTAGCAACCAGAAAGAAGATCTAAATAATTCTGGTAATAGAACAAATCATTGTAGTAATTATGACGTAAAACACGTCGAGCTTGTAACTGTTGATGATTGATGTATTGGGCTCGTTTAGTAGTAAGTCTGGCTGATTTAAGACGGGTAATGCGGCGGTTAACTTGTCGGATCAAGGTTTGGTAATGGGTAATTTGGGTTTTAACATAAGAAATATTTGGAGTAGCACTCATCCCTTACCCCCCTGTAAAAATTCCCGGGTAAGAAAATCAGGAAGGGAATTGTGACAACCAGGTATGTAGGTAATATCAAAATCAAAAATACTTAAAATAGATTGCCAACGGGCAAAAATTTGTTTACTAGCAAGATTTTGAACATCTTTTTCCAAAACATATTTAGCAGATTTGCAATCAACACGAAGTAAAAATTTTTGATTTAAAATATCATCTTGAAATTTTTGAATGCATAAAACAGTGGATAAAATTTCTTTTTTAATAGTACTATAATTTAATTGTGCAGTATTCCAGACACCAGAATGAAAACGAACAATTTGTTCAGGTGACTGAGGAGTAACTTGCTAGAGCAGAATACCACCATAACCAATGTCAGAAGCATCAGTTTGAATAATTTTGAATGAATTCTCAGTAGGAATACCAAGACAAGGAAGAGATTGAACATATTTTTTAACTTGTTGAACAACAGCAGTATGAGTAGAAGACCAAGGAGGAGGATTATCTTTTAACCGATCAAACAGAGGTTGACAGATTTTCCGAAGGTCTTGATAGAAGTCAGCAATGTAATTGAGGGAACCTAAGAACCTTTGTAATTGGGTTTTATCAAGAATTTCATCAGGAAACTTAGATGCAAATTCAATAGAGCGACTAATAGGAAGAATGGTATTATGATGAATATCATATCCTAAAAACCTAACTTTAGTTTGAAATAATTTAATCTTAGGAGCAGATATGACTAGACCATGACTTTATTGTATAAAAGAATGCAGTTAAATGTTTCCAATGTGCACTAATTGAGTTAGAAAAAATTAATATGTCATCAATATAAACAATGGAAAAATGACTAAAGGGGTTAAATATGTCATTCATTATATGTTGAAATTCACTGGGAGCATTTTTTAAACCGAATGGCATAACATTCCATTCATATTGCCCAAAAGGTGTATTAAATGCAGTTTTATATCTATCTTTAGGGTGAATTTGGATTTGCCAAAAACCACTTTTTAAATCAAATTTACTGAAAATAACGGCTTGATTAAGTCTTTTAATTAAATCTTTTTTATTAGGAATAGGATATCGGATCCATTCAAGAACAGCATTTAATGGTTTGTAATTAATAACTAGGCGAGGGACACCTCTTTCTAATTCAGCATTTTTATTAACATAAAAAGCAGGACAAGACCATGGTGATTTACTTGGACTAATGATTCTATTTTTTAGTAATTCATTAATTTCTTTTTTACACATTTCTAATAAATCATGATTCATTTGAATAGGTCGGGATTTAGTAGGAATTTGGTTTTCATTAAAACCTTTAATGTACGGTAATGTAACTACATGTTTTTTCCTATGCCAAAATGCAGTAGGTAAAGATGAGCAAACAGTTGATTCAAGTTTTAATTTAAAATCATTAATTTGAGAAATGAGAACTGGATCAGTTAATTGTTGATCAATTCTTTTGTAATTAATTTCTTCTTTAAGAAAATTAATATGTCGAGTTAATCGATTAATAGTATGAGTAATGGAACAATCTTGTAATTGATTTAACTCTAATGGTTCAGGTGGAAATAAGAATTTAAATGTGACAGGATGTCCTAAAACATGAGTAGTAATTCCTTCAGTGGAAGTGGTAAATGGATATAATAATGAAATGAAGGGTGTACCTAAAATAATTCTATCAGTCATGTTTTTAACTAAAACAAATGTAGTTTTAAAACAAACATTGTTTTGGCAGACATGTACTTTAGGTAATTTATATTTAATATGCATTTTACTACCATTAGCAGAGGTTAATTTCTCTTGACATTTGTGATAATATTTAGTAGGAAGTAATCCTTCTTAAATACAATTTAAATCAGCACCAGTATCAATTAATGCAACAAGATCTAATTCAAAGTCTTCAACGATGATTTTAATTCGTGAATACCATTTTTGCATAAAAATTTTATTAAGTAGATTTAATCTTTTATCTTCAAGGTTAGTAGCCTGGGATCGATTATCAAAAATGAGTTTATCGGGATTTGTGTGATCAGATTCAGAATCAGAATGGTGTTCAGATGCCTGAGGTGATTTTGGATTAGGTTGAAAATCATTTAAGTTTTGTTTAAGTTTAATATTAATGATGTCATTTTCTAATTTATTATCTTTATTTTGGAGATCTCGGATAGTTTGTTTAATGTGATTAATTTCAGATTGTAAATCTTGAAGTGTTACTTCTTTAGTTTTATTTTTAAATTTTTCTAAAGTTTTAGATAAACTAATAATAGGTTTATTAAACTTAGGTTTAGTGTCTTTTTGAAGTAATAAATTTCTTAATTTGTCAATATATTGTTGTTTCAATTGGGGATCATCCAATTTACTAATTAAATCAATTAAAGCAGATTCTTCTTGAGTATGTTTGGTTAGAACAGAAATTTGTTTAACAGGTTGACAACAAACATCAGTGCATCCTAAGGTAACTTGATTATTTTGGTTATCAGAATCAGATTGATCATTATCAGAAGGAGAACTGGATGTAGATGGAGGAACAGAAGAGGAATCATTATCAGATTGATTTAATTGTAAGATTTCAAATAATTGAATTTTGGATTCTTCATTAATTTGGAGTTGGCTTACTCGATCTTTGAGTTTTTGTTTTTCTTTACATTTATTAGCATAATGACCTTTTTGACCACAATTATAGCAGGTAATATCCTTATTAGATTTTGGATGTGATTTAGATTTATGATATTTCTTTTTAGGTTTAGTATAAAATTTGTCATTAGATTTAGAAGGTGAATAAGGCTTCTTATACTTATTATAATACTTAGATTTATAATTTCTATGTTTTGAATATTTATGTGATTTCCGACGAGAGGGTGCAACTGGAGGTAATCCATATTGTTCACAAAAATTGCCTAATTCATATTTAGCTTTATGTTTATCTTTAGAAGCTTTTTGACTAAGTTTTAAATCAATACACATTTTTAAACCTTCTTTTTGAATAGTGCTTATGATATCACCATATGTTAAATTATCATATTCAATAACGCCAGTAGGTTGACTAAGAACATCTCTGATTTTGTGAGCAAATAAACTAGGTAACCCATTGATGAATTTTTCTTTCCAAAATGATTTAGTACAATCTTCTCGTAACATAACCCTAGAGGTAAAGACATCCTTATACCATCTAAAGTCACTTAATGTTGGACATGTAAGATTACTAAGTTGATCATGTATGCGAGAATAAATATTAGTTGGTGTTCCAATGAAATGGCGAACAATAGTATAGATTAATTGATTAATACCATCAGGATGACAGCAGCCTAAAGTTTCATCAAAAATAGGTAATCCTTGATCATCAGTTTGATTAGCATAAATTATGGATTCTCTTTGTTCTTCAGTTAAATATTTTTCTCACCAAGATTTGAGCATACCAGTAAAACCAGTAGTAATTAAAGTAACAATTTCAGGTTGAGTATATTGGGGATAGTTGGAGAGATAACTGTTGGAGACCATAGATAAATGATTTAATTTTTGAAGGATTTGATCTTCACTTAGACCATCAATATTCCATTCGTATAATTTTTTAGCAGAAACAGAAAATTGATTATTAATATTATTTTTTTCAAATTGTAAATCGACAGGAGTTGGTTTATTATACCAATTCTTAGTAGTTTGGGGATTAACTTTTGGATAATGGATTTTTGTAACTTGGAATTGTTGAGCCAATTGATTTATCTCATTATCGGTATCGGATGGAGTAGAATTAGGATCAATGTCAAATTGTTGATTTAGAACAGTAATACCTTTATCCTTAGAAGGTGAAGGAGTATCCGTGGTAGATAATTTGTTAAGTAATTTTTCAATAGCTTGAACAGTAGATGATTGATCGTTTGTAACTAAACTAGTTCTTTTGGAGCGAATAGTAGGTAAGTTTAATAAAGGTGCATCTAAAGCTTGTGTATTAGATGAGCTGGGAATAGATTCTAAATTGGTTTCTATTTTATCTAATTGTTTACCAATAGTGTTTAAACATTGATTTGTATAATTATTTTGTTCAATGACTTTTTTAATTTCATTATCATTGCCAGGTAATTTAAAAGGTGAAGCAGAAATTTCAGTTCCTTGTTGAGTAAGGATAATGTTTTCTAGTGGAGGATGACTAGAGGTAACAGTAGTGGTAGCAGAGGTTTTCCATTTACGTTTGGTAATGGTATTTAGTTTTTTGTAATATTTATCAACATATTCAAGTAAAGGTAATTCAAGACCATATTGAATCATAAAATCATACCATTCCTGGGAAATTTGAGACATTTGGGCAGAAGTATATTTAGCATAATAAGCATGTCGCTGAGTGCGATTAGCTTTTGATTTAAAATTAATAAGTAATTGTTCAAGGTTGGGAGTAAAGTCTTTTTTGATTGTTAACAGTTGAGGATTAACAGGTGGTGTGAATTCTTCCATATCGGTTTGAGTTGGAGAATTAGTTGAATGAACGTCTTCTTCAGGGAAATGAGTATGGGTTGAATAAACAGGTTTACTAATCTGAGAAGTTGTAGAATTATCAATGCCTTTTAATTTGTTTTGAGTAGTAGGGCCAAAATGGATTTGACTGTTTTTTCTGAATAAGGGAGTATTAAATATTTCATCTTCAGTTTCAATTTCAGTAGGGACACTAGATGTACTATGTCTAGAGGATTGACTACGATTAAATTTAATATGAACAGAACCATCATTAAATTGTTGAATATCTTAGATATCAGTTATGGATGATTGTTGTTGATTATGTTTGTAATGTTCATTAACAGTAATCCATTCATTAGGTAAATCGACATTTTTCCATTCAATCATTTGAGGGACATTAATATGTGAATCAGTACTACTACTTTGAATTAACAGAGTTTTATCTTTAGGTGATTTATGCAAAGCATGAACATTTAAATTAGTTTTCATACATTTATAGTGGACACGATAAATTAAAGCCATATTATGAGCCTTAGTCATCATGTTAGTAAATGAACCATGTAATTGAATATTTAATGTTAAAGCATGTAAAATATTTGGATCTTTTAAACTAAGTGTAAAATCAGGAAAACAATTGAAATGTACTGGACCTTTATGGAGACCAGTTTCCATCATACCCATTAAACTATCATTGTAATTAAGGAATCGAGCATCTCGTAAACATAATAAAACAGAAGTATTTTTACCTTGTGGAGTTAATGGTTTAATACCAACTTGAATTAATCCTATATGAATAAAATTGTAATCATTCTTTAAATATCTTTTAATAAGTTGAGAATCAAATAATTGACAGGTTTCCCTGGGTTTTTCCAAAGCATAAACTTGTTCCATAGTTTTAACATGCAAAGTGAATTTAAAAGTATTCTGTACAAAAGAAGTTTTATAAATTTCTTTGATTGGTAATTTTGGTATATTCCAGTCTACATTAATTGGATCATTTTGTATTTCAACATCCTCTTCATTAATTACTAAACCGTGATTAGGTATAGAAGGCAAAGTAGTTGACCTAGAACTGACTGATGAGTTACTTCTAAATAATCGACTCATTGTTCTGTTTAATTAATCAGTTTTACAATTATCTTAATACAGACCCTATTCTGGTCAGGTTATCACAGACCAAAGTGGTTTAATACAGACCCTATCCTAAATGTCCACACTGCCTAACTCTAAGGACTTACTCCGGACAGGAAATGGAAGTGGGTGACATAAACCCAGTGGATAACTGACTGAGCTTGTGGGTGATTAAGACGGAATTGAAAACTAGATTAATCAAATAAACAATAGGAACGATTAATTGGAAGAAACTAAGCAGTTAGAAACAAGATACAACATAACAGATGGCTCTGAAATCCCTCAAGATTTCAGTGGTGAGGAGGCCCAAACACCAAAGTCCCGGAGCTCACTCAAAATAGCACAAAATAGAGCCCCTCAAGGCTTAAGAGGGGTCAAACACCTCCAAACCACAAAACACTCTAAACAAACTATTTAGAGGGCCCAAAAATAGAACTTTTTTATATTATACACTAAGCTCAAAAACAGTTCTAAGATAGGCAAAAATAGTATGCAAGAATGGGGTAAAAAGAAGCAAGTTTCTTACCCTTGTAGAACCTCTTCAACAATGGTGGACCAGCTACTCCCTTGAGCTTAAAACCACCCAAGAACCTCAAGAACAGACCTCTGGTCCTTCAAAAATTAAGAAAAGGTGTAACAGTATGTGTTTGTGTGCAATAGTGAGCCTAAACACACACAAATACAAGAGAATGAGAGATATAGATGTAGGATAGATACAAAATCCTAAACCTAGGACCAGAGCTCCCTCTGAACTTTTCTAACAAATCTCCAACCCTAAAGCCAAGAGAGGAGGGCTCCTCTTATAGAGGAGCCAATCTTGTAAAGCTTACTCAAGAAGCTAACAAGGAAGGCCATCCCTCCATACACGTGTATGGAGGGGAACAAAATGCCATACAGCTGTATTAAAATATCTACAAAAGCAGATGAACAGTAGTCGGCTGCTCAAAATTGCCATTTTGACAAAATGGACTGCCGACCGGCAACAAAGAATGCCAACCGGCAATATACATTGCCGATGGCAACAAAACATCAGCCGGTGGCCTCTAGCCATGGCCGGTGATGTGTGGGGATGCCTCACAAGGCATTTCCTGCCCCTCCAAGGCAAAACACAAGTGTTTGGTGCAAAACTAGACACTAAACAGTCGAGTTCGGAGATCCTGGGGCAAGGCGCGTAGCCGAGACCTCCGGGAACTCCAAACGAACACAAACATGGATGATCACCGAGTGTTCAAACGGTGACGTCCAAGTCTTGAGGACGGTCAAAAATGGGGTGTCTACAAGTTCCGATTAGAAACAGCATTGATCAAGTGCTTTTCAAACAAGACTCCCAGAAACCCAAGGATCCAATCAACATCCTAGAAACTACATTCCATACCCATATAACCACATAAACATGTTATCACATAAGCACATAACATTATACCTAAGTCTCTAACAAGCGAGACAAACCCATCGTAGTACTAAGCACTTCCTGCGTACCCCAAGTATTCGAATCCGGTAGGCTCTGATACCAAGTTGTAACGCCCTCAAAATAATACATAAAACCCAACAGTCTTGACATGCATAGACATAAGAGAATAAAACATAATTTCATTTATCAGAGTATTTATTACAGAAGTATTACATGTTGACATCAAAAGTAAATGCCCTATAGGCTTACAACTTTCCAAGCCAACACTTAGTTACAAAAAGAGAGTACTAACTCAATTACACTTTAGGCCCTTGGCTTGAATTTACATGTAATACCAAATTAACAAAACAACAAAAAGAGTCTTTAACTCCCAGAACCTCCCAAACTATGTCCTTGGAGGTGGCATATCACCTAAACCTGAAAATGATGTCCCATATAGGGTGAGCCACAGCCTAGTAGAGATATACTAAACCAAGTATGAGAAATAACTAAAACATTAGCATTTGATAGATGGTTAATACTTATAAACCAATTTATATCACAATACAATTCCATGACAATCATGCCCATGTTACATTCCACTTTCCTTTACTTGTCCAAATCATTTCATAAACATGGCTCAAAACCTGGCCAAACAATTTAATGAGACTATAACTCATATAAAGACACTTCCATATTTCACAATTTGCATGAGATTACAACTCATGTTAAAAACACTTCCAAACTTTAAATGATACACATATTTGTTGTATTAGTACTTCAATTTAATACACATATTTGCTGTATTAATGGAGTCCATTCCCTATCTCCTCCTAAACAGGTTTGAGAGTCCATCCCCTATCTCCCCTCAAACCATGGAGTACATCCTCTATCTCCTCCCACACAATACACACATACCATGTATATAAACACTCATCATATACAAGGATCAATCAATACACATATTTGATGTATTATTCCAACTGTCATATTCAATGACATATCCAATGTGATTAGTTTTAGTTTTCCCTAATCAACATACAGTGTCTACAACAATCAAGACTATCCTTCACCGATAGCCCAAAGTAGTTATTTCTAAACAGGAAATAAATGCATCAAACAGATATAATATCAACATTTTCCATAGGTGAGTGATTAATTTATCCAACTACACCATTCAACTTTACAATTCTCCAATTTCATAATTTCCAACTTAATTTCATATTCCCACAAATTAATTACTCAAATTAATTTATCACATAGCTAGGGCATTTTTCCCTAAGTCTCTATATCAACCCTGAGGTTCAATTTCATCAATATAACAACAATAATTTCATTTTCCAAGGTCTCATATACCCATGGGATTTAACATTTTGAAAACCCCCTTTTTATAATTTTCGAATCAAACCCTAACTTTTTCCAAAATTACCCAACACCACCATATAATCAAAATGACTAAAACTTGTGTTAAAACTCATAGATTAGAGTAGGTTATCCCTACCTCGAAATGGAGAGACCAAAGGAGAAGATGATAAAAATCCAAAGTGCTCCAAATCCACTATTTTTCAGATTAAAGGGAAGCCCACACCACCCTCTATCTTTCTTACAAAGAGATTAGAGTAGAAACACTCTAGAAATAGACGAAACCCTAGAGAGAAGGTAAGTGTAGAGAGGGAAAGAGCTGGATCTAAGGTTTGAGAGAAAAAGAAGTTCAAAAAGTGAAGTGTAATCTCACTGCTATGTATTGATATAACAGAGGCTCGCTCGAGCGAATGAGTGGTCGCTCGAGCGACCAGACATAAGGAATCCTCGCTCGAGCCAACAATTCAAAGCTTCAGGTTTGTAACCCAGAAGCACGCTCGAACGACAGAATGCTCGCTCGAGTGAAGAAATCCAAAACATACAGCTCGCTCGCTCGAGCGAAGGAAAGCTCGCTCGAGCCAAGAAATGAAACTCTCAGGTCCAAACACAGACGCAGACGCACGCTCAAGCGAAGGAACCCTAGCTCGAGTGAATAAGCTAAAACACAGAGCTCGCTCAAGCGAAGAACCAAAATTCTGGGCATCAACCATTTGCTCCCAATCACACTCAACCTGTAACAATCCTGCCCAAAACATCCTATAACTCAAATACAAAGTATTGAAGGATGGAAACAAGAAATAAACAACAACCGACACTCACGGAACCAAGTCCGGATACAACAACCAAAGGAGGAAGAACCGGGATCGCTATAGAACCACACCAAGTCAAGTTTAGGGGCTAAGCTATTAATCCCAAGTGTGTAACTTAGCGTGTGTTCATTCTGCAACTGTGTAGGGTTGGCATTCGAGGACGCTCATTAGCACGCCTATAGCCCAGTACTCTATGAGAAACGATGTCGTAAAGATATGTTCAATTATGATTATTTTCTGAATGATCGACTGTACTGCTTCCTGCAATGACATTATTTACTGAATGAATGTTTGTCATATTTGTAAACTGTACTCGTGGCATCCATAACAACTTACTGTTACTGTTACTATTATTGCTACTGTTACAGAGATCTCTGTCGGCTCCAATGTTTGGAACCACTACTGTTTACTGTTTGATGGCCATCAACTGACTGTTCGGACTGTTAAGACCTACTGTACTGTTTTACTATTGGATGTACCACAGATGACTATTATGGTTTCTAAATAACTGTTATGGCATGAAATATGAGTTACTGATTGAACAACTGATTCACTGATACAATTGACTGTTTTAATTACTGAAAGGGCATTCATTCTTAACCATTTTACGCATATATTATTTACTGGGTTTTAACTCACTGTTTATATTTATATGTAGGTGTCCAGGCACCGGACCGAAGCTAGGAGCGTCAAGTTAAGCTCCCGTTTTGTCAAGCCAACTTTTGTGTCTCACTTCGAGGTCCCAAGTTCGTTCAAGCTAAGGCTATTTTGGGGTGTCTCGGTCTCACTCTTCTGTCTCTGTTTTGTAATAAGTATTCGGGACTTGACTGTACAGTTACGGTTAAGGGATTAGGTCCCTAACCTAGTTGATTATGTATATGATGTTGTATATATGTTTTGGTTATAAATGTGACTTGTTTATATAAAGTCTTTTTGCATTTAGATTGTCACAGATCATTGGACATCTTTCATTTACTGTTTGGCTTCTGCCAGCCCCCTTACTCTGTATTACTGTCAGCACTGTTAAGCAGGCCTTTGGTAATCACAGATTACTGGCCCGTTACGATGCTAAACCCATAGGGGCGGGTTTGGGTCGTGACATAAGCCCACTTAACATAATTCCTCCTGGTGGAAACTTGACTCAACGCTTGAAGAAACATCAAGTCTTGAGTTTAATAAGCCCAAGTACACCATATGTCGTGATTGCAAGCACTTAGTTTTATTTTATTTTTATCCCAAGGTTGAAGTGTTTGGTACCTGTAATACGAAAAGAAGAGGATGAGTTAGCAAACTCTTAATAAGCTTACAACTGGGTTATTAGGGTACTGTAAATTACAAGGGTACTCTCAGTAAGCTTACCTATGTGAGTGTAGGAGGTTGTGCTGTTTCCTATGAGTCTAAGGGCTTGAATCTAAAGTGCTCATGAAATAAGATATAGACACAAGGCCAATCCACGTGTTGGTTTGTTTGAATACTTGAGGTAACTTGTACTGTACGTGAGACATATCTGGTTAGTTGTATAAGATCACTAGTTCAAAGATAAGTCTACTATGCCATCTTGACTAATTTTGAGGTGTCTTCACTAAGTGAATTATTTAAATCGTAAGATATCTTCACCTATGCATAAAGCTGCCAAGTGAACCAAGAATTATCATCTGATATTTTGAAAATGGTGAGGGAATGTTAGGGAATTTTCAAAATGGGTTTTCAAAAATTTATTAGTTTTTGGGTCTTTTCAAAACCTTCCATGTTTTTCTTTGGAAAACATGAAATAAGGCGCATGGCGTGGGCTGTGTGGCATTTGATAGAGCACTTTTCACTTAGCACAAACACATCGACGCTTTCCTATATTGCATCAGACAAGTTGGAGCGATGACGTGGATCCAACGTGGAATACAATTAGCTCCACATGGCAGTGATGTGGCGTTCGTTGGCAATGAGTCAACTAACCGATCGAACAATTACATGTCCAATCTGGAGCAGTTTGATCATAGCCGTTGATTGGAAGATGTGCGCGATCGTGCGGATGAGATGACACCCGATCATGATCAGGTATGATCAGTCAATGCATCTGTTCAGTGTGGGAATGATCTGCATCATAAATCGTCGATCCACCGATTAGATCTGATCGGATGCGATCAAGGGATCATTCCTTCAAATGCATCAAGGCCTATACATAGGCTGCAAAATCATCCATTTCAATCCATCCAAATTTCGGAAAGCATTCTCGCAATTCTCTCTCTCTTTATCCCTCTTGATTTAGAATTTTCGATCAAGAGTTTCTTAAGCAAGTTTCTGCTTTTCTTATTGGTAATCAAATTCTATAGACTTGATTATCAGTGTCTTGGTTTTCTTGATTATATCAAGAGTATTTTGATCTATTGTCATCAGTGCAGATATTGGTAGATTCGATTTTTAGATCAGGTTTCATTTATCCTGGAGGCGAATTTGTTATAACTCCGTGTACACTTTTTGGTGGGTGCAAATATTGTCTTTAGGAAAGCGACTTAGTAATGCGACTTGAATCATCAAATTTCTATTTTACATAAACAAGATCATTGCCAAGTTTTGAAGACCCGAAAACTATCAACTGAAAAATTCAAGACGAATTATTCCAACACACTATTACAACTATTGCCCTATTATCACTATTACTACCATTATCACCACCAACACCCTTTTACCACCACCACTCCTATAAATTTTATAAAATTGTAACTGATGTGTGCTTTCTTCAAAATTATCTAACTAATATTATGGAAGAAGCACGAGATAAACAAACTCCATTTCGTATCAATTTTCTTGTCAAGTAGAGAATAATCATAATCAGAATAGCGGGTACGGATCCGGGGCGAAACGGCAAATTACCTTCCGGATCGGGCACCGTTTGGGAATCGGGCGAGTCCAAATACAGAAAACCCTTTTTTCCAATTTCGTATGAACAGTCGGACCCATGGCTGAACCAGAACTTCCTCAGATAAAAAATTTTTTCCGCCGAACCAAACACGGCCGATGAAGAAAGTCACGACAGTGAAGTCCACAACAACTCTCTTGTTTTTCTTCAATCAAACCCAATCAATCCACGCATCGCCAACCCTCCAATGGAAGCTCCGTGACGAGTCGAAGCTGACCCGACCGGAATTACTTGATCGGATCTGCCGACTTCTCGTTCTCCGGCGATTCAACGCCGTCGCCAAGCTCCCCTTCGACTTCTCTGACGACCTCGTCGACGCCGTCCTCCGGAAACTCAGGTTGAACCCTAACGCCTCTCTAGAGTTCTTCAAATTGGCTTCGAAACAGCAAAATTTCAGACCTTGCTTCAAATCACACTGTAAGATTGTTCATATACTTTCACGAGGTCGAATGTTCGATGAAACGAGGGTTTACTTGAACGAACTTGTTGGAATGTGTAAGACTAAGAACAATAGTTTTGTGGTGTGGGATGAACTAGTTAGGGTTTATAGAGAATTCAAGTTCTCGCCGACTGTTTTCGATATGATTCTGAAGATTTATGCTAAGAAGGGTTTGACAGAAAATGCCTTGTATGTGTTTGACAAAATGGGTAAGTTCGGTCGTGTGCCGAGCTTAGGGTCTTGTAATAGTTTGCTTAATAGTTTGGTTAAAAATGGTGAATGGTACACTGTATTTTGTGTTTATGATCAAGTGAATAGGGTTGGAATTGTTCCGGATGTATATACTTTTACAATAATGGTGGATGCGTATTGTAAAGGTGGCAGAGTTGATAAAGCTATGGATTTTTTGAAAGAAATGAGGGATTTGGGTTTTGAACCGAATGCAGTGACCTACCATTGTCTGATCAATGGCTATGTCAAGCTAGGAGATGTAAAAGGGGTTGAAGGAGTGTTGGAGTTGATGAATCAAAAAGGAGTTTCAATGAATGCAGTTACATATACGCTGGTGATTAAGGGTTACTGCAAACTTTGCAAGATGGATGAGGATGAGATGCTGGGATTAGGATTAAAGATGAATTTGTTTATTTGCAATTCCGTGATCAATGGGTATTGCAAACTCGATCAAGTTCATGAAGCAGAGGAACTACTTGTAACCATGTCCTGTTGGAAGTTAAAGCCTGATTCTTATAGCTACAATACTCTTGTAGATGGTTATTGTAGAAAAGGCCATACAATTGAAGCTTTTAATATTTGTGACAAACTAGAAGAATCTATTGAATTAAGCGTTGTAACTTATAATACTCTTCTGAAAGGTTTATGTTGAAGCGGTGAATTTGGTGATGCTTTACACCTTTGGCATTTGATGCTGAAAAGATGTGTGGCTCTAAACGAGGTTAGCTATAGTATCATGCTTGATGGATTTTTCAAGAAGGATGATTTTGAGGGTGCTTTAATGTTGTGGAAACATGTTTTAGCTGGAGGCTTTGCCACTAGGATCACTCTCAATACAATGGTTAATGGATTATGCAAGATGGGAAAAATAATTGAAGCAGAGGAGGTGATTGAGAAGATGAAGGAGCTGGGTTCTTCACTTGATGGGATAACATATAAGGCCTTGATTGATGGATATTGTAAAGCTAAACATAAGTAAGTAGTTTTTTCAGTCTTCCGTCTGATGCCTTTTCATTGCATCATATTTGTTGTGTTGTTGCATTCATAGGTACCAAGCTCCTTTTAACCAAGTTGTTGTTGTTGTTGTTGTTGTTGGTTTTTAGGTTGATTTAGAGTTCCCATTTGATGGGACTTAAGGCCTGGTTTGGTTTAGGTTCATTTAGAGTTTATGATAGCTTGTTTTGGCTGACCACTCCTCTCCAAGATAAACCTCGTTCCCTTGATTACCTTTGGATTGGCATTCAAAGAAAGATTTGATAAGTAAACTTTTTTCATCATTTCATTTGTGAGGAGCTGGATGAGAAGAAAGTCACATGTTTGGTTGTGAACAAAAAGATGGAGCCCACAACAAACAGCGTGGATGTTTTATATTTTGTTGAATCCCCCTAGGGATGATGGATAAAGCTTCCTTTTGGAGTGTATCTTGCAATGACACCAGAAGTCTTACATTTTTTTTTTGATAAAGCCCAGAAGTCTTACATGAGACAGATATATTGTTACATGGATATCATGACCATCCCATGGTGTATGAGGGTATTGTGAACTGCTGTTCTTTAGGGTCATCATCCCTCATGTGATCTTAGAAATCTTGTAGATTCTGAAGGTTATAAAGAAAAAGCGGGAAAGTAGTTCCTCTGGTTTTAGTGCTTCTTGAATTGAGCTTTATATGATTGTGAAGAACAAGTGCTCAAATAAAAATTAATTTAAATTGTTGCGAGGAAGATAAAAGGTGTTACCCCTTCCCTTTAATAATCAATGTCTTGATGTTTACTGGGGATACTGAGATTGGTTTTGTCCAAAATGATTTTGTTTGATTTGTTTAAAGATATTTTTCTATGTATCTTTCTTCGTTCTATTGTGCCACGGTTTGTAAGAATTTTCCATTGCTTCCATCTTACCTGCAACGGTAATGTGCATTACATGTTGTGATACAGGTTTTAAATGCGTACTACCTCGCTTATTGGAGGGAGTATTTTCTGCTAGAATTATGGTGAAACAAGCAATAATGAAGTTGCCCCCTTCATAGCAAGTTTTTCGCTGGGTGTGGCCTCACATAATTCTAGTTTAAGTGATCTTGAGTACTCTAGACTCCTTCACCTAATTATCTAAATTGGAAGTTGATGCATATTTAGATGTTTGACTGAGATGGTTTAATTTCTTTAAGAACTAAAATAGTATGTAAAACTTGGCTTTGGATATGTGATGCAAGTCCTTTGTGGATTGTAGCAAATACTAAATGAAATGTGGGGGAAAAAAGGCATAAGACATTGAAATAAATGAGTTTTAGAACTTTTTACTTTTTCTTTTGTTATCCCTGTTTTCTTTCCATTGTATCCCTTGATTTTTGGGTTTTGATAGTTTATAGTCACATAATCCTCCCATTTTGCAAATTTTTGGCCTCGTTTGGGGAGTGGCTATTTTAGCCAAAAAGCCAAAAAGTCAACTAAAACTTGTCACATCACCTCTCTACTTTTCTGCACATCTTTTCGTAAAAAGTCAAAAAGTTACTAAAATAGCCTGTTCCCAAACGAGGTACTAGAATCATGGTCCTTGTTGGAGAGTAATCAGGGATAGTTAAACATTGGGGGTATCATCAGATTCAGAGATGATGTCAGGGATTTTTGTTTTTATTTTTTCACCCTCTTTTTGTTTTCTGTACTAGCAGGTAAGGGATATGCAATTGAGGCTGAGATATGTGCTCATTTGGAAGTTCTCAGAGAATTCCATGCATTAATTTTGTGTCATTGTTTAGCTGGGGGAGATTCTGTTGTTCTGGAGGGATATGTTTTTTTTGTTTCTGGTCATCAGTGGGATAGGTTTGAAGATCAAGATATTTTGCCACATGGCTATATGTGCACATTCTAAGAAAGATATTAGATTGATTTCATCTTTAGGAGCAGTGGTTTGATGGATCACTTTGTCAGACAATTAGAGAACAAACTCTTTGGCTAGACAAGGGGTTCTTTATTAGGCCTGGAAAGGGACATTTTTATCCTTTTTGAATTCAGCTAGATCTTTGTTTGTAGGTTGTTAATTTTGTTTATTCTTTCAGATTTTAGATCCAATGTTGTATTGTTGGGCTTCTTTCATTGTTCAGAAGGACTGCTCTTCCTTCTTTCTTGTATTTTTTTTTTTTTTTTTCTCTTTTTGAATAAAGCCTTCCAGTTTCTAATCTTCGAAAACATGATAAATAAACTCTTCTAGTTGCTTATCAAAGTAGAGAAATTTTTTCTTTTCAGTTTTAGGCTCCTATTAATATAGTAGCTTATTTATATGCAATTACAGATTCTGAAGATTGTTTTAAGGTATATATGTAAGTGCAATATATATATTTTTTTATTTTTTTGATTGGCAAAGTAAAATTTCATTAAAAATATGAAATTAAAGGTACAAGGAAATGAAATGCACAGAGAGAGATTCAAAGAGTGCAAACTCCCTTACTATTGCTGCTCACATCCACACAGCCAACCTCTCGGCCTCACGATTTTTTAAGATTAAAACAATAACAACAAAAAACAAAGAGAAAAGAAAGGAAGGGAAAAAAAAACTCAGTAGATCTTAAATAACAACACCAAAATACTTGAAACCCTTCAAATAATCTCTGTCCACCGCACCATTACAATCTCCCAACACACTGTTTCCCAAAGAAAATTTTCAAGTAATATATATATATATTTATTGGAAACTGTTCTTTTTATCTTACTTTACATTATGTTATCTAGGAAGGTATGCATAAGTTATTTAATCCATTACTTTTTGTGTTTATTCTTTTCAGATTTTAATGCAAGGAAGCTTGCGTTTGAGCTTAATGTCAAATCTAAGATATGACTATACAGCTGCTGGATTTAATGGTCGCATTCCTGTGAGGAGCTTGCTGATAGTATCGTTCAATGTGGCCATCAAAACAGGAACATGCTGAATAACTTGTACATGCATATGATACGTGGAAGGCTAAAGTAATTTATGGTGACACGGACAGGTAGAAATTTCTCCTTCGCTACTGATCAAGAGACTCAGAGCCTTACAATTTTAATAGGTCTACAATATCGCATTATTTTAAGGATTAATTACATTTTACCACCTGTATTAGCCCCAAAAACAATTCCCCCTTGTTGTTCAAAAATATGCATTCCATCTCTTGTGCTTTGGTCTAAAGTGCAACACAACAAAATAATTGTATAACTTTTAACTGACCTTTGTAAGTGATAAGTTAATGAAATACCAGAGTATATTTGAAGATGAAAGAAAAGTGGCCTCTTGTGTATAAAAAGTTCCTCTTATTAAGGCGCTGTTCGGGAACCTGAGGTTTAGGCTATTATAGCCTCAATTCAAATTTCAGCCAAAAAGCGTGAACAGTGCACGCGTGGTACAGCTAGGTTAGAAACGGGGGGTGGAATTACCATTTTGCCCTTTGACTATTTCAAAGGGTATGGGTTATACACACAGCTGAAACACAAGTGCCCTATTCTCATCTCTTTCGTTCCGTCTCTCACACCGACTGTAGCAACACCAGTGCGAGACTGATCTCTCTCCGGCGGACCTATCTCCGGCGGACCTCTGCCTTCCACAGAACACGACGGACGAAGAACTACGACAGGTAAATCACCTGAACCGATTATACATGTGTTTGTTACCTTTGTCGACTTGGTTTGAAACTTTTTCCATTCCGATCTACAAGATCTTCCTCTGTTTTGGCCCATAGTGATGGTATTCGGTGGGTATTTACGCCGATCTGGTGATTTTCCGTCTTTCCCCAAATATAAATCGCCGACAACATTTTTTTTTTTTTTCTTGCCTCAGTTAAATGCCTTCCACAGAACCGCGAATATTGTGTTGAGCTACCCAGGTTTTTTCCCCCGTGATTTCCATAATTACCATTCACGCTTTGAGTGATGTAATCGTTGCTTAGGTTTGGAATTTTTTTTTTTTTTTTTTTCAAAACGATTTTTTCCATAATTATCATTCACAATCCAGTTTTTCTCATTTTTTCCCCTGTTTTTCCCATCCGAATGATGTAATCCCCCTTGATTTCCATTATTATCATTCACAATCCACTGTGTTTTTCCCATTTTTTTTTGTCCATCTGTGTTTGTGCATCATATATGAGATGGACCAAAATTTTCAATAATTTTCTGTCAATCTGTGTTTATGAGATGGAGCAAAAAAATTTCTGTCAAGCCTATCAATTAATCTGAATTAAGGGTACAACATGATGTTGGGAATCTTCAATGCTCTGTTCATTATTTTAATCTGATTTCCTCATTTCGTCATTTCTGTTCATTATTTTACTTATTTCATCATGACTGTCTAAATCCCAAAACTGCTACACTGCAATGCTCTGAACTTGGTCACCTTTGCTAAATTTGCTTTTGCAAGTGGTAGGGTTAGAGAATTGGAATACATCTATTGAATTAAGTTGTTATACTAACTCAGTTTTTCCATGGACTTTCTTATATACTGGCTGCCTTATTTATTAAAAACAAGAACAAAATACTAATAATAATCAGTGGAAATTGGGTCGTTATGTCTTGTTTTGAGTGTTCTATTTTGGTGTTGTCCTTGTAGGCTTTAGGTATTCATTTGGATGGGGGAAAAAATTTGTTATTAGAATTGGTAAAGCCAAGACATGAAATTATTTTGTCTAGTGAAAACCAAGACATGAAAAAATGTGTTATTAGAATTGGTAATGCACCCATTTCCATGGCCCAATTCATGTTCTTGGAATATATTTGTAGTTTTTAAATTATAATTTATAAATACATATATGGCAGTTAGTATCTATTGGTTGAGTGGTTCATTTAAGAGTTTGTTGTTTCATATTCAAATAATTGTATTGGTTGAGTTGTTCATTTAAGAGTTAAAATGATAATGTCGGACCACGCCAAACTTTAGATGACGCATGTTTGTTGAGATAGAATCACATCAGATCAGTATTATTTATACTAAAGATGAACCTGTTTTTATCTGTAAAGTGTATTCGTAAATTTTAAAAATCACTATTTTTACTAAATATTTGTTAGTAAGAAACTGCGGATGGCTTCGTCTATGTCCACTAGCACGTCAACAGGGCCATGACGAATGTATGCTTGCGGCTACGGCCATTGTTTTGTTAAGATTTCCAGATCCCACAAAAATCCTGATCGTGCATATTATGTTTGTCCTCGGCCTGTGGTGAGTTGTGTAAAATATGTTATTTGAATCTCCATTTATTGGCAAAATTGAACTTTGTTAGCTAACCATAGTTATGTTTGTTGCTCATCAGCAATGTGTAAATTGGATTGGTTGGTGTGATGAATCAGGGAGACCGAGCCCCAACCATGACTCATCCCCAGCCGAAGTCATGCAGTTACGGGCTGACATCGTGCAAATTTTTAATACCTTGCGTGTCATGAAAACGATTATTTCTGTGTTGTGCATAACGGTTATCATATTATTATTGCGCATGTAAAACGTTGTTACAATATCGCGTATGTACATTGGATGCTTGTCTAACTAGTAACTGAAGTAACGAAACTGGACTACTGTAAATGCAACTTCCTATTTTTAGTTATGTTTTACTTTTCTCCTACATTCCAGTTTACTTTTGCATATCATATTTGCCTGTGAGATGTTGTCTATTTTCCGTGTCTAATTTATTTGTGGAAAATGTGTACACTACTACCGTAATTAGTTCAATGGCGGCAACACGCTCCTCCCTTCGAACACCGTCCAAACATAAAGGTATTGGACAGTTGCCTACTGAAGGGTTGCCTGATTACATTGATCTTTCACATAAAGCAACTTGGGACAGTGTATCAACCGAAATTTTCTTAGAGTGTGTGCGGGAGCAAATTTTAGCGGGACGTAGGCTAGGTACAACTATCTCAGTTGCCGGGAATAAGGAAATTTCTGTGCAATTTGCTCAGCGCACAGGCAGACGTCATGACATGAAACAGTTCAAGAACAAGTACCTTGCTTTGAAAAAGGAGTGGCAGGCTTGGAATAAATTGATGGACACCAGTAAGGGTGTAACTGGGATTGGGTTCGACAGGTCAACCGGGTTGTTCACCGCGTCAGACGAATGGTGGGAAAATTTGAAATCGGTATGTAATGGAATATATATACTTGTACTGTATTGTTCAATTCATATTCGTAATTAATTTGGTTGTTACTTACTTTACAACTTTAATTTGGGTTTCTAATTGTTATTCTTCTCATTTGCAGACAAACAAGCTAGCATACAAATTCAAGACCAAGCCATTGGAACATGAAGATTTGATGCGGGAAGTTTTCACAGGTGCAACCGCGACTGGGAAACATCATTGGACCCCCAGCGAGCAAGTTGTGGACATTGCTGACGGTGAATCCGATTCTGCCGACTCACCTGGGTTGTAGCCATTTACTGCGCCATATGAACCGGTTGTGGACTCACCACCACCCTCCCCCATTGTCCAGGTAGATGAAGCGGAGCAAGGGTCAAAGCGTAAGAAGGGGGCGAGTACAAGTGGAAAGTCGAAGAAGCCGTCCACTGGCGCATCAGTGCTTGCAGACAGTTTCAACCATCTCTTCGAGGCTGTTCGTTCACAAAAGCACCTTACGATCAGGCATGGAACTGGTGCGTCTCAAAAGTATGGCATTGAGGCATGAATGCAGAGGATTATGGCTATACCTGACTTTTTCAGTACGCCTCTTTTCTACTTTGCCTGCATTGTTTTGGAGAATACAGATTACCGTGAGATACTAATGTGCATGCCTGATGATGGTAATGTGGTCGGTTGGCTTGTGGCATTGAAGGCCTCTAAAGGACTGTGAGAACTGTGGTTTGTTGTTTTTGGGGAAAATGGAAACAATTGTGGGTGTTTGTGGACATGACTTGTGCTGTTTTTTTTTTTTATTTTTGCGTTTTGCTAGCTTCACTTATCAGTACTGTTAGTTAATATTAATGGGTGAATGGATGCAGACCTAATGTCGAACATTTTATGCAGTATTGCTTCATTAAAGCGTGGTTTGTGTTGACTATACCAGCATTCCTAACTAGAATTGTTCAATTTCATTGACTGCATTCCTCTTTATGGTTTGTAGGAAAATGTGGATGTATGCATGGGTGTTGCCATTCTTTTTTATTTTGTGCAGTAGTTTATGCAATATGATAAGACTACATGGTCAACGTAATCAATCCTGTGTTGTGTGCATTGTAGGGTTCAACACTTTTGATATATGGAACGGTGAATGTAGCAATCTGTATCGAAATAATGATGATCACATAATCGAGCAAGCAGAAGAACAAGAGGACCAACAGAATGATGTAATCGTTGAAGCAGCGCGACATGCAATGGAATATTACGTGAAGTACATGGATAAGATCCCATGTCAAACTTCAATTTTAACCGATCGTGCATGGATTCAAGAATTATTTGATGGACACTTGGGTAGGGGTGAAGAAAATTTGCATATGCCTCTATATGTGTTTAAAGCGTTATGTCATACATTACGACGAGATTTTGGTTTACGGGTACCTAAAAGACCTCATGGATTACACATTGAAGAAAGTGTTGCCATGTTCATACATACCTTGGCCGGCTACCAAAATCGAAGCATTCAAGAGCGGTTTCAGCACTCGGGAGAAACGGTTTCTCGACATTTTCATGCAGTGTTAGATGCAATGAAGTTGTTCACTGAACAGCATTGCAAGCCCACCAGAGCTCAAACTAGTAGGCATCCCAAATTGCGTTCAAGAGGCAAATAAATACCGTTCAAGGTAAGAATGCTGTAATTGTCGTTAAGAACACTTGTGTACAATGCGGTGTTCAATTAAATAGTTGTGATGTGTTCTATTATGGTAGAATTGTATAGGTGCATTGGATGGAACTCACGTAGAAGTTGTGTTGCCTATCCGTGATGCGGGCACATATTACGGCTGAAAAGGGTATCCAACCCAAAATATACTAGCTGTGGCAGACTTCGACATGTGCTTCATTTTTATTTCTTGCGGCTGGGATGGAAGCATGCATGATAGTCGCGTCTTTAAGGAAGTAATTGAAAATCAGCATGCACCGTTTCCGCACCCACAAGAAGGTAACAAATTTCAGATTCACTACTAGTTGGGGTTCATGTCACGTGTATATAATTATTTTTTTATTTTATTTTATTTAACTATAGGTAAATATTACCTTGTGGATGCGGGATATCCAAACAAGAAGGGGTACGTGACACCATTCAAAGGGTCTCGGTATCATCAAGCACAATTTCGGGAACATGGACAACCTAATAACCCGAGAGAAATGTTTAACGAAGCGCATGCGTCACTGAGGAGTGTAGTGGAAAGGACTTTTGGAGTGTGGAAATCTCGGTGGAAGTTCCTGCACAACATGCCGGACTATGATTTTGCGACGGTGCAAGTGCTGTTGGTCGGTGCATCAATGGCCTTACACAATTTTATTCGTAGACACGAGATAGCTGCCTTGGGCAACAACAGACATTATTTTGTTTCATCAGTCCCGGATGACATGCCCGACGTTCACGCCGGCAGACAAAATCTCGATGATGGGCTCATGGTTGGGGATACAGATGTGGATATGGCAAGAGTTCGTGTTCACATACGCGACCATTTGTTTTATATATGCAGGTTGGGACTATTGTGAATATGCTCTTTTTGATGTGGAAATTTGTTTTGGAATGTGACCCACGTAGTAAGCCTTTTGACTTATGGAACTATTTGTAATGCACAATATTTGAACTGCAGTATCAGTTATGTTTGTAATGTACTTATAAATTTTATTTAACTAGATCATCCTTTAGTTTCGTTCAATTTTGCACCTATTGGATGCCTTTGACATTTGCCTCCCAGTCAAATTTCATGACAAGAATTGCATTTTTTTTTTGAAATGTAGTTCATAATTTTTTTTGGTAATTTATTTAATTTCTGAGAAATTCAATAATTTTATAAGCTGATTTTTTTTTTTATTTGTAGAAAAACATAGAAATTCATATTTAATTCTTAACAGATTTTGACAAAATGTTTTCAATTTTTTGTAAACATCAACTAAAGAAAAGAGTTCGCGGTGAAGGCCAAAATATATTTCAATTTAATTTTTATTATTTATGATAATGAGACCGTACACATTAGAGTTGGAACAAAACTACTTGAAAAAAAAATGCAAACAAAATAGTAACTTTTTCCCAAAATATTTTTATTTGGGGAAAAGTTGTTACTTGAAAAAAAAAATATTGAAAACAAAATAGTTGGAAAAGAAAAATAGTTCAAAACAGAAATTGGAAAAAAAAAATTTCAAACAAATGTAATTTACACAAAATTAATTTGGAAAAAAAGTAAATTCCGAATTTTTATTTGAAAAAGCAAATTAATTGACAACTAAATAATTGTTGAAAAATATGTATTTTTCGAAAAAAAAAAATCATTATAAACTGGCCATTTTTAATAAGTTATAAATTTTAAAAGAATTATAAATTATATTAATAAGTCAGGTTTAATAAATGACTGAAGGTTTGTTCATATATGTAATTAATTGTGTATAAGTTTTACATATATATTTATTTTATCTGTACATGTTAAAAATTACACTTCAATTAAAATAAATGACAATTCTTTTTATTTTTTTGTTACCCAGGTTTTTTTTTTTTTTTTTTCAATTAAAAGTAACAATCCTTTTTTTTTTTTTTTCAATTAAAAGTAACAATCCTTTTTTTTTTTTTTTTTTCAATTAAATGACAATGGGTACAGGTTTGTTTAATTTTTTTTTCCAATTAACTTTTACAATTTCAATTAACATTCAACTTTGACAAAACAACAATCCTGACGTGCAGTCCGTACGTCCACGTGAGGGATTTACCGAGCTGAGTTCAACGGCGGGAAGATTGGTTATGTAGGGGCAATTTGGTAATTTAATAACAAAACATCATATCAAACACTCTCTCCAATACAATCATTTGAAAATATTTTCATTCATCTTCCCAAACATAAAAACTAAAATAGCCTACTAAAATAGTCAAATAGCCAAAAAGTCTACTAAAATAGCCACTTCCCAAACGAGGCCTAAGTATGAATTACTAAGGTTGTGTTTGGTTTATGGATTTGGAAAGGGAAAATGTGTATGAAATATAGTTATATTTCATTCACATTTTATGTACTTTTTCTCTTTCCCTTTCCAAATTCCTACCCAAATCTATAGATCAAACACAGTGTAAGAGAAATCATGAATAGGGAGAAATTATTATGATAACTTACAAAATTTTTGTATGTGATTTATCTAAATTCATAACAGTAATTTATTTGAGTGAACAAAAATTAAATAAATAAATGAACATTGGAGCACGCCTTCTATCCACCATGTTAACACAATAAAAAGAAGGCCCAAAAAGAAAGAAAAAGGAAAGAATGAGCTTAAGCTCTTAAAGTTCCTTTAAAGGGTAATTTTATTATTTGTAGGGGGCATTGCTTGGTGCAGTGGTAAAATGGTCGGGCTGTCAAAAATGAGAATGTGGGTTTGAGTATGATAGCAGCCACTTTGTACTTATTATGTAGTGGGTTGATCCAGGCTTCAATTCACTTATGTGGTAAATATTCAAAGAATGAAGTTACTGTTGCAGCTAATCAAAAAATTGAAGCTGCTGTTGCAACTTATCATCACAAGAACTGCAAAAGTACAAACAGAGATCCAACACCTTGCTTCATGAAGTATCATGATAATTTTCATAAACTATAATGGAACCCCAGGATTTAAAAGTTTCTACCATTTTTCGTGTTAGTTGGTCCATTCATTTTTATTCTCTTCTTTATTGAATATTTTTAGTTGCCGTAATGTCTGCATCTACTTACATATGCTATGATCTATTTGTTAGAACTTTTTGTTGTCAAATTCCATGGATCAAAACCAAGGTTGTAACAAGAGTTCTTTAAGAAGTTGGTTTCCTTCAAAAACAGGTTACTTGGGAGTTCTGAAAGAAGTTGGTTTTCTACAAGAAGTTGATTACAAGAAGTTGGAACTCTGAAGAAGTTGGAACTCTGCAAGAAGTTGGTTTTCTGCAAGAAGTTGGTTTTCTTTCCCAACTAGGATTGCTTTGATTTTCTATAAATAGTTGGGTTTCTCCCAAATCTAGGTCATTCATTGATTCATTCATTGAATCCTCCAGATCTTTCTTTTTGGTTCTTAAAGGTTTATATCTGGGGATATTTTATTTTTTTTTCTTTGATGTCTTATTGAGTATTCAACTCATGATCTGAAAAGGCTACATCAAAGGTTTTGTTTGTTACACAAAAGAGAGAGTTGTTCTTCAGTTGTGGATTCTGAAGAATTCGAGCCTGAAGCTTCAGTTGTGAATTCTGGAGTGGCTCATCAAAGTTGTTCTTCAGTTGTGGATTCTGAAGAATTCGGTCTGAAGCTTCGGTGGTGGAATCCGGAGTGGCTCATCAGAAAGACAATTCCGTGGTGAAGATGGGGTTGGAAGAGGCACATAGAGGTTGGTTCAATTAGGCGTTGTGGATTCGCTAGATAATTGAGAGTGATACCTGTGTAATTCCTTTATATCTTCTTAGTGGATTGTTCTGGTGGCTGTGGCCCGTGGTTTTTTGATCACAATTGGAAGGTGTCCAATTGTGGTTTTTCCACGTAAAATCTTTGTGTCTCTTTCTCTTGATTGTTTGTTTGGGATTTTTATATTTTGCTTAAAATTGATACATAATCACAAATCAACATCTAGGAGGTTTCTAGATTTTTCAATTGGTATCAGAGCGGGTCGTTCTATTTTTTTATAAAAAAAAAATTCTTTTAGAAAGCTCTATTTTTTTTTTTTAAAAAAAATCTTTTAGAACGTGATCTTGTTTGATTTGTGTGCATGTTTTTTTTTTTTTTCTTACTTTATTGTTGAAAAAAAAAAAAATCTAAAAGGGTTTTCTTAATATGGTTTTGCAAGCTTAAATTTTTTGAGTGGTCCTTGATGCATATTGGAATTGATGAGAATAACTATTACATGTTAATATATGTGTGCTTTCTGTGGTCATTACTCATTTTGGAGTGTGTGTTTTTTGATTAGTATGTCTCATTCTGTACACACTCTTGGATTAGCAAATATGGGAGTCTTCAGCCTTAGTGATTATTTTTTATGGACTTCTGACATTGTATCTTTTGCTTTTCTAGAGGAATTGACCTATACTAGCATATCATGGGTGATGTTGATTCTCTTAACCACCTTCCATCTTTTTGCATCTCCATGGCTTTCCCCTCTATTTTTTGTAGTCCAGCCATGAGGAAAAGGCTACCTCAGAGTCACCAACCAGGCCATCCTTATTATATCCATGCTTCTCTGGTTCGGTTTCCATACTTTTGAGCGTGTCAGCCGCCGATGAGTGTGCAAAAGAAAAGAAAAGGAAAAAAAATGTGCAAAGAAAGAAAAGAAAGAAAAAAAAAATGTGCAAAAGAAAGAAAAGAGAAAAAAAAAGAAGTGAAAAAAGAAAAGAAAAGGATTCATTGATTGAGGGGGAGCCTCCGCCTTTACTCACCAAATACCCCTTGATTCCTAGTGGTTTGACTTTCCTTAGTTATGCTTAGATTCTCGTTGGAGGTCCAGCTTTCATATCACTACTAGGATTTGAATCTTGTGTTTGTCGAACTCCAAGAGTCACACACACACTTTTATCATGAGATCTATGCTTTTCACATAATGCATCACTTTTTTTCATGAGGAATCTTCTATAAACTGTGCACATTGTATTTTCAAGTAATTGTGCTTCTTGGATAATCTTGTGTGTTTTAAGGTACAAATCTGAAATTCCTTACTTGCTCAACCATATTATATTTTGTTTTACTTGTTTAGTGAGGGGGAGTGTGGTTTATCATTCAAGAGTTTGTTAACATGAACACTTTGTTTTGTTTGGTAAGGGAGATTGGCTTTAGTTGGTTTGCTTGATGCCTTGTATTGCTTATTTATTATTTTGTGTCAGGTGCATGTGTCTTAGTTTTCATCTATTCATACTACATGTTCTTAAAATCTCCAAGTTGCATCTATTTATGTTTTCCATCTCATACTTCAAGATAATCGTGTCATATGTTTATTGCTTTTTCATATATTCTTGTGGCACTAATAGTTGTTTTGCAGATCATGACCTTGAAAAATAAGTTTGGAAAGAGATTTGGTTATAAGTGCTGGTTCCTAGTTGGTGATGTTGTTCTTGTTTTGATTGGAAATTTGTTTTAGTGTTTTTGTTAGGAAATTTGTTTTAGATTAGTTTTATCCAGGATTTGACAAAGGGGGAGATTGTTAGAACTTTTTGTTGTCAAATTCCATGGATCAAAACCAAGGTTGTAACAAGAGTTCTTTAAGAAGTTGGTTTCCTTCAAAAACAGGTTACTTGGGAGTTCTGAAAGAAGTTGGTTTTCTACAAGAAGTTGATTACAAGAAGTTGGAACTCTGAAGAAGTTGGAACTCTGCAAGAAGTTGGTTTTCTGCAAGAAGTTGGTTTTCTTTCCCAACTAGGATTGCTTTGATTTTCTATAAATAGTTGGGTTTCTCCCAAATCTAGGTCATTCATTGATTCATTCATTGAATCCTCCAGATCTTTCTTTTTGGTTCTTAAAGGTTTATATCTGGGGATATTTTATTTTTTTTTCTTTGATGTCTTATTGAGTATTCAACTCATGATCTGAAAAGGCTACATCAAAGGTTTTGTTTGTTACACAAAAGAGAGAGTTGTTCTTCAGTTGTGGATTCTGAAGAATTCGAGCCTGAAGCTTCAGTTGTGAATTCTGGAGTGGCTCATCAAAGTTGTTCTTCAGTTGTGGATTCTGAAGAATTCGGTCTGAAGCTTCGGTGGTGGAATCCGGAGTGGCTCATCAGAAAGACAATTCCGTGGTGAAGATGGGGTTGGAAGAGGCACATAGAAGTTGGTTCAATTAGGCGTTGTGGATTCGCTAGATAATTGAGAGTGATACCTGTGTAATTCCTTTATATCTTCTTAGTGGATTGTTCTGGTGGCTGTGGCCCGTGGTTTTTTGATCACAATTGGAAGGTGTCCAATTGTGGTTTTTCCACGTAAAATCTTTGTGTCTCTTTCTCTTGATTGTTTGTTTGGGATTTTTATATTTTGCTTAAAATTGATACATAATCACAAATCAACATCTAGGAGGTTTCTAGATTTTTCACTATTGTTTATACATTTATTCACCGGTTAATTTTCTATGTTTTTAGCCAAAAATTCGATGCGAAAATATTGTAATAAATGATGAAGAAAACCGAAGATATGATCCTTTCCATTAGGTACTATGTGATGTCCTATATTTTAAATTCATCCATGGATGTTGTGCTGAACTCAGAAATTGTAAATTTTGAAGAATTCTTAAAACATTGAAGCTCTTCAACAGGTACCATGACATGTCTGATATTTAAAATTTATTTACAGATGTTGTGCTGAATTGGGAAATATCAATTACTTACTAAATGATCAACTCCTAGTTTGAATCCTCTGTCTCTTTCAATTCTTGAATTTTTATTAATTATTTAAAAAATTACTTGTCATTCCTGGTTCCTGCCTCTGATTTCTGCTTCCATCTAACACAAGTTCTCTTTCTGTGCTTGCTACGTGTGTAAATCTGTCTTTTGTTTGCTAACTCTGTTTTAAATTAATAGTAAAATTTTACTCTATTAACATTATTATTTCATTGCTTTAATAAATTTTTTTATTCAATACTTTTACTTGTTGCAGTAACAATTATCGTACTATGGTGTTTAGTGATGATGATGGTATTTCTCTATTGACTACTAAAATTTCACAGTAAAATTTACTATGAATCAGAGTAAAAATTTTATTTTACAGAATAAAATTTTACTGTTGACGTTAATTTCGACAGTAAAAATTTTGATTATTTTTTTAGAAGAATTTCATGACCAAAATGGATCTTGATGAGAGGATTTTAAAAATACCAATTTTATTAAAAACCGACACAGATAAAAAAAAATTATATCATTTTAAACTTTGAAATATAAAATTCGTCACTAAGGATATTTTGGTGATGGTGGTGTGTGTTGGCTTTTTCAAGGCACAATTTGTGTGCTTGTTTTAATGCATGAAAGTTTTATTATGAGTGTGTTTTGACCAAATTTCCCTTCATAATAATAGGAAGCTTGTACTATTACCATGATTGGAATCTTGATGGTGCTTATGTCTATTGACAAAGAGAAAAGTTAGGGATCGTGAAATTTTTTTCATGAAAATAGTCATGAAAGAGTTATGATCCTTAGATTACCTTGATTAGTGTGTGGTGCTTTATTCTAAATGTCACGACCCCAACCCGCCCCTAGTAGGATGGTGCCGTGATGGCCAGTAACCCGTAGTTACCGAAGGCCAACTTTCAAAATCACACACAATCAGAGTATAATCTATGGGGCTAACAAGAGCGGAAGCAATAGCTTAAAATACAAGTGGTCCATAAGAGCTGTGCATAAGTCAAATGGAATGGCATACATCTCTACATAACCTTACAACTTATAGAATATACATTACATCTTGACAAAAGGGGCTTCTCAAGCCGACATAAACAAAACACAATATATATACAAGTCAAGAAACATCATCCACAGAACTGCCGACGTCATTACAAGATTGCCGACCTAAACACGAAATGCCGGCATAAATATAATACAGGAAGTGCAAGGTTAAAAACATAATCTTCACAGTTGCCGACATCCTTGATGCCGACCTAACATGCATACAAAACATCGGCACAAAACACATCTCGGCGTAGCCGACTTCAAGCTTGGAACCTACATATATACATAGAGAGGGTGAGCTTGGATACTCAGTGAATGGTACAAGTAATAAAGGGTTTAATGAATGATTCCCGAGGTTCTTGTCAAAACAATACATATATCATAGCTTCTTCAAAACTTACTTATAGCATAGCTTGTTCAAAACATATACCTATAGCGTAGCTTATTCAAAACATACGTATAACATGGCTTGCATCAAAACACATACTTAGCATAACTTGTATCAAAACGTGTACTTGAGCTCTCAAAGCTTGCTTACTTATCAAAACATAGGATGAACCGTATTCATCAATCAAACCTTACAAAACATGTGCTTAGCATAACTTGAACCGAAACGTATTCTTAGCATATCTTGTATCAAAACGTGTGCTTGGCTTAACTTATAACAAAACATACCCACCCGCTCATAGACCGTCGGTGGCAAAACAAAGGTGCTACTTAGGCTTAAAGTCCCCTAGCACGTACGGACTTGTGCCACTTATGCTTAAAGTCCCCTGGCACGTACGGACTTGTGCCACTTATGCTTAAAGTCCCTTGGCACGTACGGACTTGTGCCACTTATGCTTAAAGTCCCTTGGCACGTACGGACTTCCAAATTTGTGCTGCACAAGCTTAGAGTCCTCCAGCACGTAAGGACTTCCCGAGGATGATAACCGAAACCGAACTTATACTTAGCAATCAAAACTTATTCTTGATACATAAAAATATGGGTAATCATTCATGCTTAACAAATACTTTTCAAAACAAGCAAAGCAAAGCTTTAACAAGACGTTATAACATAGCTTTATTAAAAATACCACTCACTTAGTTCTTGGGACGTCGGGCTCAAGGCAAGGTCCAAGTCCTACAAACACATGGCAAAGTCTACTGAACATACTTCTTAAAACAAGTCTTACATGCATGCAACTGATCTCGGAAAACATGCTGGAAGTCAAAACTCTGTTTTACATGCCAGGAAGACATGCTGGGTACCAACCAGGTCTGTGCCGAGGTCCCACACCACCTGGCCGAGGTGTGGCTACCAAGGCTTCGGCGTGCAGCTGCATGCCGAGGTTCATACAAGACAAACCAAAGGTGCAAGTGATCATGCAAGGTAGGCCAAGGTGAGATGCGATGCTTGGCCTAAGTGTGAGGTCTAGGTGAGAATGATCTCGGCGACTACACTTCGGGAAGTGAAGTCTGGAAATCTGGGTTTCCACCCGTGAAGAACATGAAGAACATGAACATGATGAATGCCAAAATCATAACTTGCTTATACAAAATCTGGGTTTTCATGCCATGAGTTCGAAAACATGGACCTGGGTACCCATACTTGAAGATCATATGAAAACAAACATGAAAACACGAATCTTGGCATGAGCTTTCGGATCAAAACATGACTTTTCTTGAAGAACACTTGAATATCATCTTCTCTTTCTAAAACCGAACTTCAAAACAATGCATGGCTTACAAATCATATTCAATCATGCAATGCAATAACATAAACATAAAGAACATCATACATTGATCAAGAATCTAACCTTAGAACACGAATCTAACGGTTTGATCTCTCGGAATCAAGCTTGGAAGATCTACTCTCCCTCAAGAACTCCTCTCCCTCTTCCTTAGAGCTTCTCTCTCTTCTTAGAACAAAATATAACAAATGATAGGTTTCTCTCTCTAACGGCTGACTTAACACTCAGCTCGGCCACGTGGCACTACCGGGTTGGTCCTCCTCAAAAAGGTGACTGATTGACAAGACAAGGCTCTGACAAAGCGTATCTAACAAGCTTCACAGCAAACACCTCGGCAAGTGATGACATCGGCAAAAGACAAGACATCGGCAAAACAAAGGACAATGACCTCAGCTAAGAACAACACTTCGGCAGTAAGGTAACAATGACATCGGCTTGGAAGGACAGAGCCTCGGCAACTAAGATGACAATGATCCCGGCTAGGAAGGACAACACTTGACTGAACTGTGCCACACCTCGGCCTAGATGTGCCACACCTCGGCCTAGGTCATACCACTTCCAGGACAAGATCACTTGGGTTCAAGATAACATCTCGGCCCAGATAATACACATCTCGGCCCTGGCGATAAACACCTCGGCCCAGATGATAATCATCTCGGCCAGTATGCCAGAACAAGGGTAGAGATCAAACAAAGGAATTCCAAAACAGTTAAAGGCTTAAGATGACCTCGGCTTGGATCAACCTAGGCTTCACATGACTTAGGCTCAACATAACAAGGGAGGAACAAAGCATACATATACACTTAGGCAAATCAAATACATGCAAAACAAGGCACAATTCATGATAGCAAATCTTAACATGGCAAATCACATACTGCATGCAAGCATGACTAAGGTATGAAATGTGGGTTGTTACATCCTTCCCCCCTTAAAGAAGTCTGGTCCTCCAAACTTAACTTACCATGTTCTCCAAACAAATTCCGAACGGCGGGTTCTCATCTCCTCTTATCGTTTCCAGCCTTTACCTTGGGGCAATCCTTAATGCGATGACCTATCTCACCACATCCAAAACATGCTCCAGTTGCCCAATGACACTCTCCAAAATGTAGCTTTCCACAACTTGTACATGTCGGCCTGGGGCCACCTTCCTGATTTGCGTTGTTGGGATGATCCTCCTTTGTCTTCTCCTCGGCATCATCCAGGTCTGCTTCCTCTTCGCGATCGTCATAAGTCGGCCTCTTCTTCTGATTGTTATGGGCTTGCTTATTCTTCTGGCTTTCTCCTGAACTTTGACTCCTGTTCAGGTTGGCTTCTGCTAAGATGGCTTTATCTAACACTCCAGCGTACGTCGGCATATTGTGCAGGTTAACCCGGTCTTGTATTGGTCCACGAAGTCCACTCTCAAACTTTCTAGCCTTCATATATTCATCGTTGACCATGTGAGGTGCAAACCTCGCCAATTCAGTAAAAACGCGATCATACTCCGCCACTGTTCGGTTGCCTTGCATCAAAGTCTGAAATTCGGTAGCCTTCTGGTTCCGAACACTTAGGGGGAAATGTTTGTTGTAGAACAACTCTAAAAATCTGGCCCAAGTCAAGTCTGGATTACCTTCTCGGATCATCATCCACCATCTGCGAGCGTCATCTTCCAAAGTAAATGCTGCCAATGCCACCTTCTGAGCGTCGGTGCTGGGAAAAACCTCAAACAACTTCTCCATCTCAAGAACCCATGCCTCTGCCTTCATCGGCTCTATACCTCCTTGGAATTTCGGCGGTTTCATCTTCTTGAATTCTTTAATCAAAGTCAATGTACCATCCCCATACAAGGCTGGCTGTGGAGGCACTTGCTGCACTAGAGGAGGTGGAGGCGGATTCGCACGTCGGCCATCAGTCTGCTCGGCCTGAGTAGATGTAGCACCAATGTTCTGTTGCCTTGCTTGCCTTAACTCACCAACCAAACCTTCGACAATCCTTTCTAGTCTGTCCAACCTGTCTTCGGACTGATCTCGGCTAACTGGGGGTCTACCTCTTCTCATGATGCTAAAGGTATGCAAAATGCGACTCTTAAAACAAAGTGAACAAGTAAACACGTATGCAAATAACAAATGATCATGCCGAGATGATGCACACCTTGTCAAGTAGCAAGCAATATGATGCAATCTTAACATCAAGCCTAAGGGAAAACCTATGCTCTTTAGGACTCAAGTGTGTGAACAATGTGCTATGAGGAACTTGTGCTCTGATACCATTCTGTCACGACCCCAACCCGCCCCTAGTAGGATGGTGCCGTGATGGCCAGTAACCCGTAGTTACCGAAGGCCAACTTTCAAAATCACACACAATCAGAGTATAATCTATGGGGCTAACAAGAGCGGAAGCAATAGCTTAAAATACAAGTGGTCCATAAGAGCTGTGCATAAGTCAAATAGAATGGCATACATCTCTACATAACCTTACAACTTATAGAATATACATTACATCTTGACAAAAGGGGCTTCTCAAGCCGACATAAACAAAACACAATATATATACAAGTCAAGAAACATCATCCACAGAACTGCCGACGTCATTACAAGATTGCCGACCTAAACACGAAATGCCGGCATAAATATAATACAGGAAGTGCAAGGTTAAAAACATAATCTTCACAGTTACCGACATCCTTGATGCCGACCTAACATGCATACAAAACATCGGCACAAAACACATCTCGGCGTAGCCGACTTCAAGCTTGGAACCTACATATATACATAGAGAGGGTGAGCTTGGATACTCAGTGAATGGTACAAGTAATAAAGGGTTTAATGAATGATTCCCGAGGTTCTTGTCAAAACAATACATATATCATAGCTTCTTCAAAACTTACTTATAGCATAGCTTGTTCAAAACATATACCTATAGCGTAGCTTATTCAAAACATACGTATAACATGGCTTGCATCAAAACACATACTTAGCATAACTTGTATCAAAACGTGTACTTGAGCTCTCAAAGCTTGCTTACTTATCAAAACATAGGATGAACCGTATTCATCAATCAAACCTTACAAAACATGTGCTTAGCATAACTTGAACCGAAACGTATTCTTAGCATATCTTGTATCAAAACGTGTGCTTGGCTTAACTTATAACAAAACATACCCACCCGCTCATAGACCGTCGGTGGCAAAACAAAGGTGCTACTTAGGCTTAAAGTCCCCTAGCACGTACGGACTTGTGCCACTTATGCTTAAAGTCCCCTGGCACGTACGGACTTGTGCCACTTATGCTTAAAGTCCCTTGGCACGTACGGACTTGTGCCACTTATGCTTAAAGTCCCTTGGCACGTACGGACTTCCAAATTTGTGCTGCACAAGCTTAGAGTCCTCCAGCACGTAAGGACTTCCCGAGGATGATAACCGAAACCGAACTTATACTTAGCAATCAAAACTTATTCTTGATACATAAAAATATGGGTAATCATTCATGCTTAACAAATACTTTTCAAAACAAGCAAAGCAAAGCTTTAACAAGACGTTATAACATAGCTTTATTAAAAATACCACTCACTTAGTTCTTGGGACGTCGGGCTCAAGGCAAGGTCCAAGTCCTACAAACACATGGCAAAGTCTACTGAACATACTTCTTAAAACAAGTCTTACATGCATGCAACTGATCTCGGAAAACATGCTGGAAGTCAAAACTCTGTTTTACATGCCAGGAAGACATGCTGGGTACCAACCAGGTCTGTGCCGAGGTCCCACACCACCTGGCCGAGGTGTGGCTACCAAGGCTTCGGCGTGCAGCTGCATGCCGAGGTTCATACAAGACAAACCAAAGGTGCAAGTGATCATGCAAGGTAGGCCAAGGTGAGATGCGATGCTTGGCCTAAGTGTGAGGTCTAGGTGAGAATGATCTCGGCGACTACACTTCGGGAAGTGAAGTCTGGAAATCTGGGTTTCCACCCGTGAAGAACATGAAGAACATGAACATGATGAATGCCAAAATCATAACTTGCTTATACAAAATCTGGGTTTTCATGCCATGAGTTCGAAAACATGGACCTGGGTACCCATACTTGAAGATCATATGAAAACAAACATGAAAACACGAATCTTGGCATGAGCTTTCGGATCAAAACATGACTTTTCTTGAAGAACACTTGAATATCATCTTCTCTTTCTAAAACCGAACTTCAAAACAATGCATGGCTTACAAATCATATTCAATCATGCAATGCAATAACATAAACATAAAGAACATCATACATTGATCAAGAATCTAACCTTAGAACACGAATCTAACGGTTTGATCTCTCGGAATCAAGCTTGGAAGATCTACTCTCCCTCAAGAACTCCTCTCCCTCTTCCTTAGAGCTTCTCTCTCTTCTTAGAACAAAATATAACAAATGATAGGTTTCTCTCTCTAACGGCTGACTTAACACTCAGCTCGGCCACGTGGCACTACCGGGTTGGTCCTCCTCAAAAAGGTGACTGATTGACAAGACAAGGCTCTGACAAAGCGTATCTAACAAGCTTCACAGCAAACACCTCGGCAAGTGATGACATCGGCAAAAGACAAGACATCGGCAAAACAAAGGACAATGACCTCAGCTAAGAACAACACTTCGGCAGTAAGGTAACAATGACATCGGCTTGGAAGGACAGAGCCTCGGCAACTAAGATGACAATGATCCCGGCTAGGAAGGACAACACTTGACTGAACTGTGCCACACCTCGGCCTAGATGTGCCACACCTCGGCCTAGGTCATACCACTTCCAGGACAAGATCACTTGGGTTCAAGATAACATCTCGGCCCAGATAATACACATCTCGGCCCTGGCGATAAACACCTCGGCCCAGATGATAATCATCTCGGCCAGTATGCCAGAACAAGGGTAGAGATCAAACAAAGGAATTCCAAAACAGTTAAAGGCTTAAGATGACCTCGGCTTGGATCAACCTAGGCTTCACATGACTTAGGCTCAACATAACAAGGGAGGAACAAAGCATACATATACACTTAGGCAAATCAAATACATGCAAAACAAGGCACAATTCATGATAGCAAATCTTAACATGGCAAATCACATACTGCATGCAAGCATGACTAAGGCATGAAATGTGGGTTGTTACACTAAGTGTAATTCAAGGGTCACAAAGCTTTCATGATTATTTTCATGAAAGATTTTTCATGATACCTAGTATTGCTGATTGACAAACTATTATGTGAGCAAATAAAATTAGATAGATAGTAGAAAACTAGGGTAGATACTTCCACAATTCCAGAAAACAGAATAATAATGGCTGTAAGTTTAATTTTGAATACTGTGGAAGTGGTTCCAAAGTTCTCTTATTAGATGCAATTTTTATGTATTGTGACATTGAACTAAGATTTTCTTGTCCAAAATTGTTTTTACTATTAGTTTTGAATTAGGTAAAATTTTGTCTCCTCAAAATTGGGGCATCATGTTACCAAGGGTAGGATAAGAGTCTGGAGAAGTTGCTTGTAGGTCTCTGGTTTTCATCAACTCCTTGTTTCCCATCACAAGCATCGGTGTTTATACAGCTACGATATTAAGTCTCTGGTTCTCATCAACTCTTTGATTGCCATCAAACAAGAGCGAAGTTTGCAACAGTAGATGGGAAGCCTCGATGCCTATGATATTATAACCACTATGGAAATTCTGTGATGCCCACCCCAAAAAGTTGCACTTCACATGCAACCCATTGTGTATCTGTGATTTAGCCTCGTTAAAAAGTTGGTTACGATTTGGTGTTATTGAGGTTATGACTCAATGTGGTCAGTTACGATTGCATGTGGTTTCGGATCACATTGTGTTGTTACCGGCCACATTGGCTACTCGTAGCTCCGATCATATTAATTGTAACTCTAGAGAGTGCACATGATGCACAAAGAGTACCGTATGGAACATTTTTAGATAATTAAAATTTTTGATGTATATAAGGAAACATTTCCGAACTTGCTGTAAACATTACCTTCACTATTAGTGTGTAGTTATTTTATTTTTAGACAAACTACACTGCTAAGAAAAAAAAAGAATCCCAAATTAAAACTCTTAGATAGAGACACTATTAGGAATTCCCTTGCCTGTGAGTCCAACGTCACTGGTTGGAAATAGCAAAGTGTAAGGCATCTGTGCTGGTCCAACCCTGTTCTTCAATTTCTTATCCTCGTTCATCCTTGTGATCCGGTGCTCAATTTCTGTCAGCATCTTTCCGAATCTCTCAAAGGCTTCTAATGGTTCTTTGTCTGTTGTCCAGTCAAGCGTGTCTCTCTTTCCAAGAAAAACCTCATCCGCAGTATGCATCGACAGAATCTCTATGAGGGAAATGCCAAGAATGCTCTCCAGCTGTGGCGTCACTGTTTTCAACAAAGCCAAGTCAGGGTTCTTTTCAAGCTCCTCATATTCAGTTTTATTTTCTGTTGGTTTGGGAATGAAACGGCGACTTATGGCTGGTCGGTTTGGGAGGTACCCTCCATAAGGGTATTGTCCAAAATTGACTGCTGCATGGAGAGCAGAGGCCACCCATATGATAATGGTACATGTTTCGACTAGCTCTTTACAAGTCTGCATTTTAGGCCACCAGGGCTCATTTTTCTTGTCGCCATGACCCTTCTCTCGGAGCTCCTTCCACCAGGATTGAAGTTCAGAATCTTCTTGAACCATTTCATCGGTCTTATAGTAGAAGGAGCAATAGTCCTCAACCCATGTTTTGATTGCTGACCAGATCTCCAGCCCGTCGACAGCATAAGGGTAGTCTTCTATCAGCAGGCGCACGCCATGCGGAGATTTTGTGTCCTCAACAGCCACTCCTCTGAATAATGCAGAAGGTAAGAGTGTTGAGTCAGTAATCACCACTAGGGCTACAAATAAGCCGATCTAAGCCGAGATGTGCAGGGCTCGAGCTCGGCTCATTTGTTTATTGAGCTCGAAAATCCAGCTTGAGCTTGGCTCGAAGCTCGATAATGAATTTTTTTTGGCTATTATTTGTATTATTTAATATGTAAATTAATTTATTTATCCTATTATTTAAATAAAAACTTAACGAGCTGAACTTGTTTGAGCTTGAGCTTGGCCCATTTATTAAACAAGCCTAAAAGTCTGGCTCGAGCTTATTTATTTACTTAACGAACCAAGCTGAGCCAAGCTTGGGTCCAGCTTGGTTCATTTGCAGACCTTCACAACTATGGAAATGGCCATTGTTTTTCTTTGTTCAGACCTTTTTTTGATATCATTCAAATTTTGGGTTCGTAAACTTACCTCTTGATGAGATCTGCAGGGAGTGCTTGCTCTGGAAAAATCCAGTCCTTATAAACTGCAGATGACCATTCCATGGCGTACTCTGATGGAAAAACTGTTTTCTCCAGTATTCCGCCAGCATTGATGAGGATCTGCCTAGCAAGTGCATTGATGTTCATTGTATCGCGGAAGTGAGGATGCAAAAGCTTATTAATTGGGTGTAGCACACTCAGCTGCCTATTTGTTGCAATCACGAATGGCTCGATTACAGCATGAGTATGTAACCTGGGACCAAAACCAAAGATATGCAAAACCGTTATTACAATCTAGAGCCTGAAATTTACTTATGAAAACAAATGTTTCTTTGAAAGGTTCATACCAGTGGCAAATGAGTTGATGATAGCCAGAGTCATTCACGGCAACATAAGCTTTCGCCAACTGCCAAATGGTACCTTCAGTACCATGTTCTGCAGGTGTGTACACTACACTCTCTTCTCCTAGCTGTTCTTTCTCTGGAAGTCCTAATTGATCTTCCTCTGGGAACTTGCTCAATTCAATGGCCATTGGCTTCAAAGTTCCATCATTTTTCAAGAAAAGGAGTGTCCTTGTGGCATATATCTTTGTGGAAGTTGAATTTATCCTCTTCAAGTATGGCATCAAAGCATCATGGTAATCCAATGCAAATAGCTTCTTGTTCTTGAGTGCCTATTCAAGAAAATACCTTCATATTTACTATGGTTTCTGGTATGATTGTCAACTGTTTGATTGAAGATTTTAGCATGATAGAAGCAATTCTATGAAAAATTACCTCGTCTATAGTTAACCCCTCGAGTTTTTTTTCTATGCTCTCCTTGGTCTTTGAATTGGCCTGGTTGTTATATACCTTGGGATTTAGCTTGCTATTTGGGGGGAACACCTGCAAATAAATATTTTCTTTTGTTGTTATAATTGAAGATAGAGGATATTAATGCTCTGATTTGGCTTTTCAGAAGAATATTAAAACTACAGAACATTTAGCTATCAAATATATGCTTCTGAATTTCTTTATTTTTTAAAAAGTCTTTGGTTAAATAAATGGAGAACAAGAAAGGTTTAGTTTACTTGGAGACGACGGATGACTACAGGGTTTACTCCAGCAAGCATTTCTCTTGTGAATTCTTCATCTGTCCTCCATGCAGACTTATCCTCTGACTCGAGAAATCACAATTAGACAAACAAGTCCTATCTCTTAAAATTATATCAATATATATCATACTATAAGCTACAAAGCTTGAAATTGGTGTCCCTATATGTGTCTGCTTAGCTGCTTAGGTGTGTATACCATACCTTTGATTACTTGTGGCACTGGAAAATGGAAGAACGGCTCACCATCAGTTCGAAAAATCTCCTTTTGTTTCTTGATGGGAATCTCTTTCCCAAGACTCTCAAGTAAATGGCAATCTGGTATCTTGATTCCTCCATCATAGAGTTTCAGTACATCTTCAAGTGTCTCAAATTCTTTTGGGGTTTTGCCAAATTGAGCCTCAAACTCAGGGAGAAGGAATTGAAATAGAGATTTCAACCCATAACCTACAGCATCTGATAGCTTCAAGTGATTGAACCGTTCATCTCTTGGAACGTAAATGCTTAAGCTCTTAAGAAGTGGAAGCCTACTCTCATACCTAGGATCTGTTATAAAAAATACCACAAAATCCATGATCAGAATATTTATGAAATTAATAGTTAACAAGTATTCAATCTAATCTTTCACCATGTATCTTTTTTTTTTCTTTTTTTGTTTTTTTATCAGCAACAAGTACTAGTAGTCTTTATTACCAAGTTATTGTAACTACTAGTGCATAATATAAAACTGATTATCTGGAAGCCGTGGAGTGGTGCTTTTTTGGCTTCTGCTTTTTGATTATCAACTTACAGCTTACAAGAAGCTGAACCAAATGTGCACTAAATCTGGTAACTGACTGAGAATAGACATGAATGTCCAACCTTTTTCCAATTGCGGCCGTCCTGTTCTTCCCCTACGAGGATAAGGGTACTTAGAAGACCCTCCGAGAATTGGGCGGCCATACTTTTTATCCGTTTCTGGTTCGCTTAAATCATTATATAAATCGTAGTCATAGACGCGATCCCATTCTTCGAGCTTTCCAGTTCCGTTTCCTCTCAGGGTTAGTAATTCTTCCTCTCTGTAATGACGTAGCGGAGCTGGTGTTTCACTTGGAAGATATGTCTGCAACAAATAATCAGATGTTGCTTCTTTAATAGACAATTTACCTAAGATAGGCTAATTCAGAAATAATGTCATCTTGACCATAAATAATATTGAGAGTGGTAATATAATCTGCGGATGCTAGATACTACAAGAAAAATCGTTGTTGGATTAAGGGAAGTTGATTGGGAGAGGACCTTTTCATTAGCCCTTTACCCTTTCTTTTTTTATTTTTTCTCCGAAAATCCAAAATCCAAACACTGCCTTAAGGATTCATTCCTTGAATATTGACATCATAAAAAGGCTATTAGAAGTCATTTTTTGATAAAACAATGATTTTTTAACCAAGTTTCTTTCCGCAACCCAAGTGAGACTTCAAACAAGTGATCTTGTGTTGAATTTTTTTGATAATCGGGTGTTTGGGCCAGCTTGCGTGCATTTTTACTAATTTTGAGACCTTGAAGTTAACGATTGGGCAAACTTGTAGTGGCCCTTTGGGATGATTCAAACTCATTCTCAAGTCTTTACAGCTCAGCCAACCCCTAAGGGTTAGTCATCTTGTATTAATCTAAAAATATATTAATTAATACCTGATTAGTAAAGAACACACGGTCTTTTTTGTAATACTCATTTGGGTAGACCCAAGAATTGCAGACAAACTGGATCTGGGCATGACCTGGAATTTCTTCAAGGGTGACGGTCTTAAGGTAGAATTCATTGTGGTGAAAGTTCTTTATAGTGAAAGCCCCTGGAACCCCTATCTCCTCGTCCCATTCGAAAGTAACATTGAATGACACATCTGCAGATGGAGGGGTGAGTTTAGTAATCCAGTCTTCCAAATATGCTGGCTTTCCAATTTTCCCGCAGAAGTCTTTCCCTGGAAAAAGGCATAATAAAACTTTATATTAGATTTATAGTTCATCAACAATGTAAATCTTTAGATAATAAAAGAGAAACACACAAATGGTAGTTTCCTAATATTTGCAAAAGATGAAAGACGGTCCCCCTGTTCTGTTTTTTTTTTTTTTTTTTTTTTTTTTTTTTTTTTGTAAATGTGAAAAAGGAAGTTGGACCAAGCTTGTCATTGCCCTGATTATAACAAAGAGGCCAAACTTGAAATATCCAAAGTAGACCTTAAGATTGCTCTATCCCATAATAACTCTGCTCCGGTGAACACCTCTGGTTACCACCTCCAAATACTCACCAAGCATGTTTTCTTGTTTTGTTTTTGTATGTTTTCAAAACATTTGTGTTCTTAAAACAAGTTTTTTTTCCTTCTTAATTACATATTTCTGGTCTTTTTAAACATAAAACAGGAAATTGACAACGAAGAAGAAATGGCATAGGAGAGCAGCTTACCGGGGTCACCATTGACAGAACTGATGAGCTGCAGGGAGACCTTATGCCCTAAAATCTCATCAACCCGATCGACAAGTGGCGGGCTAAGGCCATCAAAGTCAATGAGAGTTTTCTTCACCAGCACAATAGTTCCCTTGATCTTCTTCCCTTCATGTTTGTTCTTGTTCCCGTTTTCATCAGGGATTGCATCCATGACCTTTCCTGGACTTTTTTTCCAGCAGCATAAGTTGAAGCAGACAGAGAATATGAAACTGAAGATGAGAGAGTTGTTTGGAGAGAGTGTAGGTACCATTTTTTTTAGGCAAAGATTTAAGCTGAGTATGATGGCTGAGAAGCTTCACTTCTTCTCGTAGGAAGATGTGTTTTGAGGTTTTTTGTAGGATGACTTTGGAGATGGATCATACTGTATATATATTGTTTTGATTGAGGCCTTGTTTGGTAACTTTGTTATTTTAGTTGTTTTTTTGGCTATTTGTGTTTGGGATGATTTATGAATTTTTTTTGTAGTTGAATAGATAGTTGTGAGAGAACAAGTGATTGATTGATGTGTACGATGTAACATTTTATCTTATTGATTATTTTAGCTTGAAATCAAGTTGCCAAACAAAGCATGAGTCTACCTTATGCCTTATTTTAATCATTTTGTGAAATTCTATTTAGGCTCCATTTGGCAACTTTGGGTTTTTTTGGTCAAAACTAGTTAAAAAGGAAAAAAAAACAAAAGAAAAAGAAAAAAAGTAAAGTTTTTTTTTTTTTTTTTTTTTTTTTTTTTTTTTTTTTTTGGGGTCAAAACTAGTTAAAAAGGAAAAAAACAAAAGAAAAAGAAAAAAAGTAAAAAGTTTGTTTGTTTGTTTGTTTCTTTTTTTGGGGTCAAAACTAGTTAAAAAGGAAAAAAAATAAATGAAAAGGTCACTAAAAAAGTTTAAAAAAAAAAAAAAATCAAAAGTTGCTTAAAAAAAAGGGTCAAACATTTAAGTAATTCAAAAACATTAATTTTTTCTAACATTATAAAAAGTCAAAGAATCATTAAAAACACAATTAATTCATTTAAGTAATTCAAAAACATTAATTTTTTCTAACCTTATAAAAAGGTCAAAGAGTCATTAAAAACACAATTAATTCCCTTCCCAAAATGGAGGGCAATAAAGTAGAAGTACCCAATTATTAATTTATGCAATGATAAAATATAGTTCCACTTATAAATTGTCTAATGCTAAAATATAAGAGAAAATTAGTGATAAATCTAATTTAAAGGGTGTTCAAGGCATTAGATTCAGTAGATATTTTTTATTAGTGAGAGATCCATCATTTGTGAAATAGTTTGGTGAGAAGTCCTTTTTATTGTTTTGAATGACATTTTATTTTCAATTTTATCCCTTAATTTATCGTTGACTTTTTTTATCTGTTCACTTTCGTTGACTATCTGTTTAAATTTTTTTTTCTTTTTGTTCAATTTTTTTGTCCTATTTGTTTTCAATTCAAATTTCCCTTTGTCCAAATAAAATTCTATCTAATATTTTGTCTATCTGTTCAATTTCTTCCTCTATCTGTTCAATTTTTTTTATAAATTTTTTTAGTTCAAATTTTATTTGTATTTATCAAACCAACTCTATCGGATGTCAAATCTTTTTTATCTGTGTGAAGTTTTGTATCTATCTGTTGCAATTGCTAGAGAGATGAGAGTTATCTATTGCAATACCAAGCCAAACCAAACGTTTTTGGTTAAAAAAATATTATTTCTTCTTTCTGTTCAAATATCTCTTTCTTCCATCTGTTCAACACAAGAACAAAAAAAAATAAAATAAAAAATGGTGCAATCTGTTTCATTTCCATCAACAACAACAACAACAAAAAATAACTACAACTATAACGATCTGTTCAAATTTTAATACGATAAAAAAGTCCTCTTTGCACACACCAAATACCCACACCAAATACCCACTTTGCACACACTTAATGATAATTAATTTTATTACAATTGTATCCCTAAGTGAAATTACTATTTTAGACACCATTGTTAATTCAAAACATCTCAATGCACACCTCAGAGTTCACATCTGTTGCATCGTGTTTGTAGCTTGTGGATGCAGAGTCATTCATAGCTTGTGGATGCAGAGTCATTCATAGCATCTTCCAAGTTCATTGAGTTAGAAGTGAAACCAAAGGGCTTTGGCATTTTGGTATTGCACATGCACTGCAACTTCTCAATGCACTCATTTATCAACCTTCGTCATTCGTAGGGAAAACATCATTGTTATGGAGGATTTGCCTTTTGAAAATCAGCAAATAAGTGTTCATGTGAAACAGAGCGAAGCAAATGTGAGTTTAATTTTTTTTTTCCCCAGCGTCGTTCGGATAACCAGAGCCGAATTGTGTTATTTGGTTCAGAAATCTAGTACCGAAATAATTATTAATTTTCGGAAGTTGTTGTCCGAACAAAGTAATAAATTTCGGAAGTTGTTGTCCGAACAAGGTATTTAAATTCGGAAGTTGTTGTCTGAACAAAGTTAAATTTTACAACGTTCAACTTCCGAAATTTGAAAAAAAATTCGGACAACTAGTTTTGAATGAAGTAAATTTTTTTTTCCCCATTTTATATTCCAAATTTGCAAACTGCATACCAAATTTACAGTTTCAAATTGCAAATTAATGTTTATAATGCCATTAAAAATTTGTAATGTTATACAAAATATGCAGGAATATGTGTCAACTCAAGGAAGTCAGGTTTGCGCGGATTTTGTGTTAGATTACACCACTCAATTCACAACTGAACAGGTTCACTCTACGAAATTATAACGATTATGTTTCAAATTGCTCACAAAATGTAAATGTTTGATAATATTTATTTAACTTTGTAGGTATTCAAAAGTAAGGATGAATTGCTTAACTGGGTACTTGAAGTTGGAAAGAGAAATTGTTTGGTCATTGTAATCAAAACATCAGACTATGGTGGAGGGAAAAAAAGACCCAGGATGTATCTTGCTTGCGAGAGGAGTGGCCAATATAGAGCAACAAAGAAGTTAAAACATGATGGCAACAATACATCAAGAATAACCGGTACGAAGAAGTGTGGTTGTCCTTTTGATATGAGGGCTCACAGGTTTACCACACATGATGAATGGACATTGACCGTAGTATGCGGATTGCATAATCATCCACCTGTGGAGCACCTCGAGCGACATTCATATGCGGGGAGGCTATCAAAGGATGAGAAAGCATTGTTAATGGATATGTCAAAGAGCATGGTTCGGCCAAAAGAAATCCTAGTAACCTTGAAACAGCGAGATGCCCTCAATGTAAGCACACTTAAAACCATTTACAATGTACGCCATCAAAACAGGGTGGTACAGAGAGCTGAAAGATCACAGATGCAACACTTATTGGGTGAATTGGCCAAGTATAATTACATTGAGCGCCATCAGTTTGAAGAGTCCACGATGACTGTGACAGACTTGTTTTGGGCACATCCTACCAGTTTGGACTTATTTCGGTCTTTCCCACGTATATTAATTATGGATTGCACATATAAAACCAACAGATATCGGCTTCCTCTTCTTAAAATTGTGGGAGTGACATCAATTGAAATGACATTCTCTGTAGCTTTTGCATACTTACAGTATGAGAGGGTCGATAACTATGCGTAGGTGTTAGCTACATTGCGTGATGTCATGGATGGGTTTGTTGTGCCAACAGTTATTGTTACTGATAGAGAGCTAGCCTTGATGAATGCCATACAGAAGATATTCCCGAGTGCCAAACATTTATTATGTCGTTGGCATATCAGTAAGAATGTGTTGACCAAATGCAAGAAAATGTTTGAGACACAGCAGAAATGGGAGAAGTTCAACCATGAGTGGAACTCTGTAGTGTATTCATCTTCTGAAATTCAATACGATGAGCGTCTTAAATCATTACTTAAGGAATTCAGTAGTTATCCTGATGCAGTCAAATACGTCGTGGATACTTGGTTGGTTCCTTACAAGGACAAATTTGTGGCGGCATGGACAGACACGTGTATGCATTGTGGCAATGTTACAACGAACTAGTAAGATTAATTTTATTCAATATGTTATTAATAAGTGCCATGTACTTGATTTTAACTTGACTTACATTGAATTGAACAAGGTTGAGAGTGCACATGCAAAACTTAAAAGACAATTGAGTTCATGTCAAGTCTCATTTCAGGCATCATTTGAGAAAATACACAGTCTGCTTGAGTTGCAGCACACAGATATCAAGGCTTCATTTGAGAAAAGTCTAACTGTTGTGCAACATCAATTTAAACCTTCTCAATTCAGGGAGCTACGGGGTAATGTGTCTATCTCTGCATTGGAGTATTTGCTTGTAGAGAGTAAGAGAGCCAATTCCATTGGTATTGATGTTGAAGCTTGTGGATGCGTCCTTCGCCACACTCATGGTTTACCTTGCGCCCATGAGATTGCTGACTACATCAGACAAGATCGTCCTATACCACTTGCTACCGTACACTCACAGTGGAGGCAACTTCATATCTCCATATGCAAGAAAGAAGAGGAAACAGAGGTGACTTGTCATGCAGAAGTAGAGTTGTTTGTGAACAAGTTTAATGAAAGTGATAGAACCATGCGGTTGGAGCTTTTGAAGAAGTTGAAAGAGATTGTATATCCGAGAAACACTTTTCTTGTCGAGCCGGAGGTGAAGCCCAAAACACGTCCTCGGGATTATAAGAAGATCAATGTTTCTACCCGTCGTGACCCGTGTGCATTTGAGTTAGTGCAATCTGGACATGATTCCTTCTCACCTAGGGACACTCAAATCACTACATTAGCTTCTACTCTGCAAACCAAGAAGAAGCGACCTGTTAAGGGAAAGGAGAAGGTGAATCCGAAAGAAAAGGCATACATTACTAGAACAGTGAAACCTGGTGCATATGTTGATGCTTTCCCTGCTGGGTTGAAACCATACATTAAGTTTGTGAAGGATGTAGCTGCAGATGGGAATTGTGGTTTCAGGGCTATAGCTGCTTCAATTGGTCATACAGAAGATGATTGGGCTCAGGTTAGGCGTGATCTATTGGGTGAGCTGCACACACACAAAGAGGAATACATTATACTTTATGGGTCCTATGAAAGGTTTGAAGAATTGACAAGCATATTGTCATACTTTGAAGACAGTCCTGGATACTCACATTGGATGACTATGCCAGACATGGGGCATCTTGTTGCATCGTGCTACAATCTTGTGTTATACCACTTGTCTTTACAGCAATGTCTCACCTTTTTACCTCTTAGAACAGTGCCAGTACCTGAACTTGATAGACGTGAGATTGCCATTGGGTTTGTCAACGGAAATCATTTCGTCCAAGTATAACAGAAACTTATCAATTGGGTTTGTGCATGTACAAGAAGTTATGAGGTATGACCACTAAGTCAATTGATATTTGGTGCAGGTTTTGTTGCAGCCAGGCCATCTAGTTCCTCCTATTGCCACTAATTGGAGAAAATATCGTCACCCTTCTGCTGTCGACTAGGATGATGCATATGTGCGTCGCATTCAACATTTCAAGGACATTATTCATGATAATGTTGCTACTCGAGAGACTTTTGATGTTGTTGATGTCGCATGACACATGTATGCATTTGACAATGTTAGAATTATGGAAGAAATTAATGGATGTGTTTTTGATGTTGATGTGTTATGTTTTGCAATGTGGATTGAATGTTATCGACCATTGTTACCATTCCATTGTAATAAGAAAATATCATTTACAAAATCAACGACCATTGTTACCATTCCATTCTAATAATAAAATGTCATTATAATGTCATTACAATACCATTGTTGCCATTCCATTCTAATAAGAAAATATTAACCACTGTTACCATTACAACAATGTCATCTTACAAAAAACACCAAAAAAAATTCATCAACTAACAAAATAACATGTAACAAAATAACATGTCACGAATCAACTGTATGCCTAGGCCTAGGCCTACGACTGTATGTCAATGTCGAAGATGGAAAGCGACCTAGCAGCAGAACTAGGTCCAGCAGAACTAGGTCCAGCTTCGTCAATGTGCTGACCTTCAAGGACATGCGTCATACTCTCTATAGACTAGTAAAGTCGATAAGGATGTCAAATCCCTTCCTGATAACTAGCGTCAATAATAGGATGTGAAATCTGCAGTGCATGTGCAATACGCTGCATTTGAAAAGAATATCACATTTTAGGGAACATATCAGAAAAAAAAAGTAAGTTACATATGCATAAGAGAGGATAATAGTTTACATCCGCATGTTCGCTGAAATCTTGATGGTCATGGACACGCGGTTCATCAGTGTGCTCGACATATAGGTGCGTGATATTCTTATACCAATCCATGTAACCCGGTACACATTGCCAAGGCTGACGAACTGGTGTGCTCCTCCATTGCTCAGATAACACATGGTTATCCCAAGCCTCCCAGATCCTATCCAAGTATCTGTACATGACTGTATATCGTGCAGATATGTTGCCTCGCGCACCACGACTGGGAGCTAGCGGTGCATCTGGGATGGTTTGAACCCTGCCAAACTGCCTCAAAACTCTATCTGGATGATAGGGTTCGACAACGTCTAAGCACTTTAAGCATCCATGGTAGAACGTAACTGGGTTACATGGATGTCGGTCTCTGCAGCTGTGGTATGGATCCCAAATAACCTGTAAACGTAAAGTGTTTTTGAATTAAAGTACATAAAGGGTAAGATAAATGGAAGTGTTAAAATTATCGCAAGATGAGTAAACTTACATCAGTAGCTACCAAACTGTCAAGCTCGGCTTGAAAAGATTTCAAATGCTCAATGGAGGAACCTGCCTCTCTCCTAGATGCCCAATGGTACACGTGTGGCATGTCTTTATGTAGCCCATGTTCTGATGAGGTCAGAATGCTCAGAAGTGCTCATAAATCCACGCCTTCAAAAGAGTCATATAACCACCCATCTGCTTAACCCCAGACCGGCTAGCATACCCCAACTGTCTGTATAAAAATGCTAATGCAGGAGCACCCCAGGTGTAAGTATGTATGGATCCCAAATCCATCAATAAGCCAAGGAAAACAACGGGAACCCTGCCGCCACTCTTGTCACTGAAGAGTGTACATCCCAACAGAAACAACAAATAAGCTCTAGCAGCGCACTGTATAGCCTCCTCGGGGTCTGAATCTGTGACACCAGCAAACTGACTTCGCAACCATTCAAGCCTGACTGAATTGCCACCAGCAGAAGAAACCTATTCATGTGCTGCACGTTCAGTAATCCCCAAGCCATAAACGAGTAATGTAACTCCATGATGATCTGTTACATCTGGTATGCTGACTGATTTGCCTACAATGGGAAGGCCAAGAATAGTGCCAACATCATCCAGGGTCAAGGTCATCTCACCAACTATCATGTGAAATGTGTTCGTCTCAGGTTGCCATCTCTCAACAAAACTAGAGATTAGAAGCTTGTTGATGAACCGATAAGTGCAACGAGCTAACCGTGACAGTCCAGACTGCTCAATAATGGCTTTGAATCTAGTGTTGTTCTCTACTAACCACCATGGCCATGCAAGGATCTTGGAAGAATGATTATGACACTTTAGGGGCCCTCGTTCCTACAACACAAATGATATCTCATTACAAACTACCATACAACACAAAAAAAAAAAAAAAAAAAAACTCATATACAAATGAATTTCACTTTTACTGAGGAATGTTTACCTCCCCGTGCCAAATAGCTGCAGCCACATGACTATTGAAACTCCGCAGTATTGACGGATCAGTCGGTCCACCTGGAAAAGCATGAGTAAGGTACTTTTCCTGGACAAGAGGAGAATCAGGTAAAGAGGTATCCTCCACAGCAATGTCAGGCATATCATAACCTTCAACTCGTCTTTGGCTTCGGTCCCGACTTTGACTGGCACTGGGAATATCATATTCTACCAACCTCGACCACGACTTTGACCTCGTCCTCGCCCACGGCCCTCGTCCTCATTCATGGTCTACATCCAATTCACGACGTCGTCTATTTGAAGCAGTAGGTGGGACACGTTGTTGATATTCAGAATCCATATTATCTGCAAAAAATAATAAGTGTGTGTAATGAGTGTGTGTGTGTAAATAAAGAGAGTGTGTGTAAAATTATAATAAGTGTGTGTAAATTATAATAAGTGTTTTAAATTATAAAAAGTGTTTTAATTAAGTGTTTTAATTAAGAAAGGGGAAAAAAAAAAAAACCTGTTCGGAAGTTCACAACCGAAAATACATGTTCTGTTCGGAAGTTGAAATCCGAAACAAAAACATAATTTCGGAGGTTGACTGTTGTCCAAATTCAATGTTTTCGGAAGTTGACTATCGAAACAATGTAATATTTTCGGAAATCTACTGATGAAAATATTGAATGTTTTCGGATTCCTACGTCCGAACACATTGTTCTATTTCGGTTAACCAGTTCCGAACGACGGTTCCAAATCAAAAACTCTACATTCCAAGTGAAAAACTCTACATTACAGATGAAAATGAGGATTGAATAGGAATGATGTTTCAAAAGTAAACTCACCTAATGAGGATTGAAAATCTGATGGAATGCAGCTTTGTGGATGAAATGTATTTGCACACCTGGGTTGCACACGGTAATGAGATGGAATGCTTCACTGTATTTGCACACGGTTGAAGATGTGCTTCAGTTTCAATAGGTGCTTTAGCTTCTATGTCATGGAATGCTTCAAGGTTGAAGATGTACTGCAGATTCAATAGGTGTGTGTATTTGGGGTCGGTGTGTGTGTGTGTGTGTGTGTGTGTGTGTGTGTGTGTGTGAGGGTACATTTGGAACTCATCGTGTGTGTAGTGAGGAAACTAATTACAAATTAATTTTTTTGGTGTGTAGTGAGAAGGATGTGCAAAGAGGGGATTAGGTGTGTGTATATAGAAGCTCCCCAAACATTTAAGTAATTCAAAAACATTAATTTTTTCTAACCTTATAAAAAAGTCAAAGAATCATTAAAAACACAATTAATTCATTTAAGTAATTCAAAAACATTAATTTTTTCTAACCTTATAAAAAGGTCAAAGAATCATTAAAAACACAATTAATTCCCTTCCCAAAATGGAGGGCAATAAAGTAGAAGTACCCAATTATTAATTTATGCAATGATAAAATATAGTTCCACTTATAAATTGTCTAATGCTAAAATATAAGAGAAAATTAGTGATAAATCTAATTTAAAGGGTGTTCAAGGCATTAGATTCAGTAGATATTTTTTATTAGTGAGAGATCCATCATTTGTGAAATAGTTTGGTGAGAAGTCCTTTTTATTGTTTTGAATGACATTTTGTTTTCAATTTTATCCCTTAATTTATCGTTGACTTTTTTTATTTGTTCACTTTCGTTGACTATCTGTTTAAATTTTTTTTTTCTTTTTGTTCAATTTTTTTGTCCTATTTGTTTTCAATTCAAATTTCCCTTTGTCCAAATAAAATTCTATCTAATATTTTGTTTATCTGTTCAATTTCTTCCTCTATCTGTTCAATTTTTTTTATAAATTTTTTTAGTTCAAATTTTATTCGTATTTATCAAACCAACTCTATCGGATGTCAAATCTTTTTTATCTGTGTGAAGTTTTGTATCTATCTGTTGCAATTGCTAGAGAGATGAGAGTTATCTATTGCAATACCAAGCCAAACCAAATGTTTTCGGTTAAAAAAATATTATTTCTTCTTTCTGTTCAAATATCTCTTTCTTCCATCTGTTCAACATAAGAACAAAAAAAATAAAATAAAAAATGGTGCAATCTGTTTCATTTCCATCAACAACAACAACAACAACAACAACAAAAAATAACTACAACTATAACGATCTGTTCAAATTTTAATACAATAAAAAAGTCCTTGTCCTATCTGTTCATCAATATCTGATTTGTTCACTCCATCCATACCCAAACCTCCATCTCCACTCTCCACCCACACAAACAAATATTTAGAAATCGCAAACAAATATTTAGAAATGAAGATTCGTAAATATTCAGAAATGAAGATTCAAAAATATTCAAATAGATCTGAATCTGAACAGATCTGATAAAATTTTAAAAAATGACAATCAAAAGGGAAAATAAGTGAAAAAATTCAAACAAAAAATATTTTAAAATTTGATGTTGTTCATTTGATGAATCCAAAGATAGATCTATTCGGATTTAGATCTATGCAATAAAAGCATGACTAATGTGAGTACCGGATATCGCACTCGATGAAAGTGGATCGGAGCTCCGTAATCGACTGGACTATCCAGGAATTGAGGTCCTGCAGCAAGAAACACCGTAAGAGCTGTCCGACCGGGATTGGCCGGATAACCCCTCCGGTGTGGGAATGAGTAATCGGAGAAGAAGTGAGGTGCCCCCTAAGTGTAGAGGGTTGAGTTTCAGTAAGTAAGGTTCAGCTTAGATCAGTTACCTTCAATATGAAGTTAGTGTAGTTTATATGGAACTCCTTGCTTGTTGCCGAAGATGGTTTCATAGTGCTCTAGTGCTGCCAAGTTTCCTTTTAGCATTGCCTAGGGTAGGGGACCATCTAGTAGTTGTCATGAGGTGCATATACTCATTGTAGTCATGTTGATAACAAACCACATTCTTATGGTTTAACTGCTTCCGTGATTCTAGGTGTAGCGGACCAGCTGAGGTGGCAACTTGCACATGTACATACTCATAGCTTCCACGTTTCTCCGAGAGGTTCCCTCAGCTCGGTCCCGTTGTGCCTCAGTTCGGTACCGTTGTGCCTCAGCTCGGCCTTTTGTGAGACTATTGTCGGGATGGGCTGGCCCATTCGGATATTTGTGTATGGACTTGGCCCACTTTGGTTCTGATGATGGGTTCGACCCATCAGTTCGGGCCATAGAATGAGTCCTACAGTTCGGCCTTAGCCCAGTATCGCAGTTGGACTGGACTTTCCACTGCGAGTTGGGCCCAAGTGCTTGAGGACTTGGGTAGGCTGTTGGTAATGGAGTTTGGCTTAGTTGGGTTGTCCACATGCTCATCTGTCCCGTTTGGGTTTGGGTTGGGAAGATTGGACCGGCCCAAGGCTTGGATCCGACCCATTTCGTATTTAGCCCATTCATTTGCCCCCTAGCTCGCACTAAGGTTTCCCATGGGGGGAGCTATTGTCCTGTACCCCAAGCGTCGCGTCGCGTCGCGTCGCTTCGGATCTGCGATTTGGCGTTGGTAACGGTTCGATTCTGACACAGTCCCTCTGCATGTGTCCTTTCATAGTGACACCTGGCGGCGTGGCGTTGGTGCGCAGAGATAGTGCGCTGACTCCATACTGACGGTTGTGCTTTGTGTACCTTCACGCTGGCTTGTGCAATAAATGCTCTAGAGCCATCAATCCATACTCCTTCGTCTGTATTCAATCTTTTGGAGAGTTTAAAAAACCCTTTCCATTCCTCTGAGCCAGTCTCGTCGGTGCTCTGTCCAGACGTTCTGCCACCATTCTTGCTTCAGTGCCACCTGCTTGCCACTGCTGCTCTAATCTCTATAAGTTTCCCTATGATTCTTCTTTTTCTATCTTTTTATGTTTTGATCGTCTTGTTTGGCCCTTGCGCCGTTGTCTCCGGCATCTTGTTGTATGAGTTTTATTTCTGTTCCATTAGGTTGGTTTAATGGGGAAGTTTTGCTCATTAGTTGATACCCCTAAGGTTATGGCCGTGTTTCGCCGAGATTATAATATCCCCAATGATGTGACCCTTTCGCTGGCAAAGGTTGATGCTAAGCGTATGGGCACTAGGAGTACTATCGCCTTCCCAATTTCGTCCATTGTTGAGGGAGGGGTTCGGTTTCCCCTCGACCCTTTGGTGAGCCGATTTTTGCACCAAGTTCAGCTTATCCTGATGCAAGTGTCTGTTAACCTGTTTCGAGTCGTTTGCGGTATGTCCGTTCTTAACAAGCGGTTGGGTTTGAATCTTGACATATGGGATATTTTGGGTTGTTATACTCTTTCACACAACAAGGATCATAGCGCGTACTATCTTCGTGTTCATTCGATTGATTGCCATCTTGTGACTGGTCTGCTCGATTCAGACAAACATAATGATGATTTTCTGCAAGTCGGTGGTAATTGGGAATTCCCTGCTGGGACCGAGTTCCAGTCCGAACGAATGCCCTAGAAGGATGGCTACCCAGGTTCGGGTCTTTCCCTCTAGTGCCTTTTGTATTTCTTGCCCTGTTTTGAATGCAGCTCTAATGTTGTCCTTCTTTTTTGCGGAGGCTTCCCGTTTTCAGTACAGGCCGAACCGGGAGAACACTGAGGCCATCAAAGCCGTTCTGAGGTACAAGAAGAGGTCCTTGCCCGAGCTATTGGATTACCAAGCGACTTACCGCTCCACCATTCCGAAGAAGGTGAGGCTCGCTGCATCCCTTCTAGATTCTGACACTAAGACTGATATATCCCTCACCCCTCTGGTTACGAATCACCACCGAAGTTAGGGTGCACCGTCTGAGAGAACGCCCTCTCCTACTCCCAGTTTCGTAAGGGGTGGGTCTATGTCGAAAAGAAGAGTGCTAGTGGATTTGGAGACTGAGGCTTTTGACTCCTCTGATGCTTTGGAGGCTCCTTTGGTGAAGGCCAAAGCGAAGAGCCTCATGGATGTGAAATTGCAGGTAGGAGCTTCTGGAACTCATGCTATTATTGCCAAACCCTCTGTTTTGGTTGTTGCAAGAGCGAAGAAAATGAGGAGGGAGACTGGCAAGGCGGTAGTTGGAAAAGCTTTTGAAGATCATATTGAGGACGAGGCATTTGAGAAGTGGAAACCGCCAATATTGCATCAAGGCAGACCCATTTCTATTTCTGATTCGGTTGTTGCTTCCAAAGATTTTGCTTTTGACCTGACCAAGACCCTGTTGATGCCGGTGGACATGGCTGACCATAACGGGCCCCGCTATATTCTAGTTCTGAAGGGGACCCTTCAGATGATGACTGTTGTAAGTGCGCTCTTGCTTTGTTGTTTTGTCTTCTTCTTTTTTTTTTTTTTTGGTGTTATGTTACTGTTTTCTTTCCCTTAACATTTTGCAATCCGTCATAGTGTATTCAGAGGATGCATCTGTCCATCACCAGAGCGGAGGAACTGGAGAAGGTCGTACTAGAGGCCGCTATGAATGCTGAGAGACTGACCGTGAGCCTGGAGGCCGAGAAAAAAGGACGCAGAACTGCTGTGAGGGAGGCGTTCCGTCTGAGCAAGGTTGTTGCCTCAGCTGAAAAGTCAAAGGAGGCTATCATTGAGGTACAGGCTTAACTTGAAGGAAAGGTGGCAGAGCTGAAGGCCGTTATTGTAGTGATGGCCACTAAACATTCTGCGTTGGAGGCCAAGTACTGGCAACAAGGTCGGGATGAGGTTGGGGCTGCTTATAAAGAAGAGGTGTTAGTGCTACGAGACAAACTCTTTCTGAAGGGTTGGTCAAGTGCTCTTGCCGTTGCTTAGGTTCCTGAAGGGTCTCCCTTGTTTCAGAATGTCCCTGTTCCCTCGAGGTCCTTGGGTTCAAAGATTGCCGCTACCCTTGCAGTTCTTTCGGCTGAGGTTTCCCCGTAAATTGATTCTTCAAACAAGACTCAGGAGAGTGATGTTGCCATTGAGACGGTGAACGTTGAAGGGGGTGGAACCCTGAAGACTGAAGCCGCGAGAGATGTGGTTAAGGAAGCTTTTATTTCTCAAGAAGTTGGAGTTGCCTCTACTTTTCCTCCCCAAGACGGCCTGGACAAGATCGTGGACGCTGCTCCTGAGGTTCCCTCTGTTGATGAAAGCTGAAGTCTTCTTTGGAATGATTTGAAGTTTTTGCTTTTTGGACTTTCTTTTGTTTTCATGTTTCTGATGTAATGCGGCTCGGTCTTCTTTGACGAGTTGCCCCCTTATGTTTGTCAAGACAATTTTTCTTCTTTTCTTTGTTGCTAGTTATGAGGCCATCTGTGCCTTTGTTGGATGATGGAATTTTCCTTTTGATTTTGCAATCTGATGTTTTCTTGTTTCTAAGTCTGAATGCTATCTGTACTGTTTGCCCCTGGCCGAGCACTGTTGGGACCTCAGGGCCGAATAGATGCTCGGTCTGGTTAACGAATATGTTGTATGGCTGTGCTTGGTTTTGTAATGAAAGAAGAGGGTCTTACTTAGGTCCAAGTTGGTTCTGAAAAATAATTGTTTGCCCCCCACCTAGAGCTAAGTAAGATCGGTACTGAAGAGGTATCTTATTCAGGTCCAGGTTGGTTTGAAAAAACAATTGTTTGCCCCTGCCTGGAGTTGAGTAAGAATAGTGCTGGAAATTTGCTCCTGATAGAGTTTAGCCAAGTTTGTTCTAACTCTTTTTGTATGCAGCAATACTGAAGTGTTGATGTGACGATACTTAAGAAATTTTGTGGACTCAGAGATGTTTACTTAAAATGTGTTAGTGCGGTTTCCACCAAGCAATTCTACTTGGCTAAAGTCCAATTTAGTTGCCAAACGTAATTCGACCAAGCAATTCCACTTGGCATGTTTGAGTGCAAATTAAAATTAAATTCTGTTCAGTCGTTCTGAAACTAAGTTCGTTTGGGTTAAGACCAAAGCTGAGTTCGTTTGATAAACATCAAAGCTAATTTCGTTTGATAAACATCAAAGCTATTTCCGTTTGGTAAGTACCAAAGCTAATTCCGTTTGTTAACCATCAAAGCTATTTCCGTTTAGTAAGTACCAAAGCTAATTCCGTTTGATAACCATCAAAGCTATTTCTGTTTGGTAAGTACCAAAGCTAATTCCGTTTGATAAACATCAAAGTTATTTTCGTTTGGTAAGTACCAAAGCTAATTACAAAAACTTGATAAATTTAAGAGAAGTGGGGAGGCATTTTCATTGGTCAAAAGATAAATGTGTTTATATTCTGATGGAGAATTTGGGAGTTAATTCTATTGATAGTATTTCTTGAGATTTGCTACATTCCAGGGCCGAGGTATGGCTCTACCTTTGAGATCCTCTAGGTAGTAAGCTCTATTTCTAGCAACAACTGTGACTTTATACGGACCTTCCCAGTTAGCCCCAAGTTTTTTTTCGCCAGGCACCCTTTTGTGATCCATAACTTTCCTCAGAACCAGTTCTCCAGGTGTGAATTGCCTTGGGAAAACTTTTTGGTTGAAACTTTTGGTGAGCTGTTGCTGATATGCTATAAGTCTGATCAGTGTGGCTTCTCTTCGGCCTTCTGCCGTATCCAGTGCTTGTGCAATAGCTTCCTTATTACTTGTGCTTTCAAACAATTCAGACCAGAGGGCTGGGAGACCAACTTCGAGTGGGATAATGGCCTCCATTCCATAAGTTAGGGAGTAAGGTGTTTCCCCTGTTGAGCACCGTGCTGTGGTTCGATAAGCCTATAGCACGTGGGGTAACTCTTCAACCCATTTTCCTTTTGCATGTTCGAGCCATTTCTTTACTCTGTTGATGATGGTTTTGTTCCACGCTTCTGCTTGCCCATTACTTTGTGGGTAGCCTGGAGAAGAGTTCTGATACTCAATTCTGAGGTCGGCACAAAACTTTCTGAAGATCTTTCCATCAAACTGTGTTCCATTATCTGTAATCAGTACCCGCGGGATGCCGAAACGGACCACGATGTTCCTCATGACAAACCACTTTGTGTTTGCTTCTTTGATACTTGCCAGTGCTTTGACTTCAACCCATTTAGTGAAATAGTCGGTTGCAGCGATGAAGAATCACCTGTTCCCAGTGCCTCGCGCCAACGGTTCGACAATATCTAGACCCCATTGGGCAAAAGGCCATGGGCTGGTGAGTGGAGTGAGAGTTTTGGCTAGCTGATGAATTAGTGGAGCGAACCTCTGACATTTATCGCACTTCTGGACATACTGCTGTGCATCTTGTTGCATCCGTCGCCACCAGTACCCATGCGTGAGGGCTCAGTGCGCCAGCGATCTTTCACCAACGTAGCATCCACAAATCCCATCGTGAATTTCGTAGAGAACATTTTCGACCAGATTTGGTTTCACACATAAAAGATAAGGATCGAGGTAGGAACGTCTGTATAGCTTCCCAGATGGTGAGACCCAGAACCGAGCTGACCTATGTCGGATTTTGTTGGCTTCTTTTTTATCCTCGGGGAGAGTGCTAGATTTCAGAAAAGCAAGTATCGGATCCATCCAGCTTGGCTCTAGGTTGCTGCAAAGGATTGGAGATGCAATACTTGGTTCTGGTACGAACTCAACCCAAACCTTTCTAGCGTTTTTGGTATCTACTGATGAGCCAAGGCAAGCCAGAGCATCGGCATGGCCGTTTTTGTCCTGACTGATTCGTTCCACTCGTATGGATCGAAATTTTTTGAGTAGATCCTTGGCCTTGCTTGTATATATAGCCATTCTTTCGTCTCGTGCTTCATAGACCCCAGAAAGCTGGTTTACCACCAGTTGGGAATCACTGAAAATAAGAAGTTGCTCTGCACTGAAGTGTTCGGCACTGCGTAAGCCAGCCAACAGTGCTTCGTATTCCACCTCGTTGTTAGAAGCCTTCTAGCCGAGCCTAAGAGCTTGCTCCCAAATAAACCCTTATGAGGACATAAGTACTACCCCTGCTCCCGAGCCTCGGTTAATGGACGATCCATCGACATAGAGCTGCCAAATGTTACCAATAAAGAGTTTCCATGCTTCTGTAGTGCATTGCTTTCCCGGTTCAGTGATACGTGGTGCCTGTACCGAACGGGAGTTCTCAGGCTCAGTACTCTGGATGTGAGCGAACTCTGCGACGAAGTCTACCAGGGCCTGGGCCTTGATTGCTGTCCTGGGTTGATATCGGATGTCAAACTCTCCAAGTTCTACCGTCCATTTTGCTGTTCAGCTAGAGAAATCAGCTCAGCTGAAGACAAATCTAAAGGGGAATTCGGTGAGGACATTGATGGTATGCCCCTGGAAGTAATGTTGCAATTTTCTTGAGGTGATAAGCAATGCCTAAGCTAACTTTTCCAAGGGTAGATACCGTGTCTCGGCATCTAGTAGAGTCTTGCTAACATAGCACACTGGCCTCTGTTCCTTGTTAACTACTCGAATCAATACCGCGCTTATGGCGTGATCTGAGACTGCTAGATATAAGTACAGCTCCTCCCTTAGTTCTGGAGTGGACAGAAGAGGTGGTGTACTGAGGTATCTTTTGAGACTTTGTAATGCTTCGGTACACTCTAAACTCCATTCAAACGCTCCCCTTTTTTTCAGTAGCTGGAAGAAGGGCTTCATTCGATCTGAAGACTTGCTGATGAACCGATTTAGGGTGGCCGCCATTCCGGCCAACTTCTGTAGCTCTATAGCCTTCGTTGGTACTTCAAGCTCATGTATTGCTTTGATTTGATCTGGATTTGCCTCGATTCCTTTGTGAGTGACCATGTACCCCAAGAACTTCCCTATTCCTACCCCAAAAGCGCATTTTGAGGCATTAAGGCAAAGCTGACGGTTTTTCAGGATGCCGAAAACTTCTCTCAAGTCTGCAAGATGGTTTGTAGTGAGCTTGCTTTTTACTACCATATCATTTATATAAGCTTCCATGGTTTTTCCAAGTTGGTCCTTGAACATTCGAGTGATCATTCGCTGGTAGGTTGCCCCGACGTTCTTGAGGCCGAACGCCATTACTTTGTAGCAATAAGTGCCCCTTGGAGTAATAAACGCTGTCTTTTCCTGATCTGAGCCTAATAGTGGTATCTGGTGATAACCGCTATAAGCGTCCAGAAAACTCATACGCTCATGCCCTGCTGTTGAATCCACTAGTTGATCGATGCGAGGCAGAGGAAAACTATCTTTGGGACAGGCTCTGTTCAAGCAAGTGAAGTCAACACAGACTCTCCATTTTCCATTCTTCTTTTCGACTACAACTGTGTTGGACAGCCATTGCGGGTACTGAACTTCTCTGATCGCTTCTGATGATAGAAGCTTTTCGACTTCGGCAATTATCGCTTCAGTGTGCTCAACTGAGGATCTCCGATTTTTCTGCACGACAGGCCGAGCGGAGAGATTGATGTTGAGTTTGTGGCAGGCAAATTTTGGGTTCAACCCTGGAGTATCATATGCTGACCATGCGAATACCTCTATATTTTCCCTCAGCAATGCCAGCAGCTGAAGTTTCTCATCAGCGCTTAACGAGGTACCGATAAGGAAGTACTTTTTTGGATCGCCCTATTTTACTAGGACTTTCTCCAAATCCTCTACTATCTTTGCCTCTGGGGCTCCCCATACATCTTCCAAGACTGGATGTTCGGCCACTTTCCACTGTCTGTACCTGGTTGCAAAGTTGTTTATCCTTCATTGTCGCCATAAAACAATGTTTGGATGCAACTTGATCCCCTGAGATCTGCTCTACTCCGTGTTCCATTGGGAAACGGATGAGCTGGTGGTAGGTTGAAGGGACCGCCTCCATTTGGTGAATCCATGGACGGCCAAGTATGGCGTTGTAGGGAGAAGGTGTATTAATGACTAAAAACTCTATCTAGAGGGTCTTCGTTCCTGCCACAACTGGCAACACTATTCGGCCAAGTGGCCATTCTGGCTGTGAATTGAAGCCTACTAATGGAGTTGCCGCTGGGGTGAGGTGCTATTCAGAGAGACCGAGCTTTCTGAACAAGTCATAATACAATATATCTGCTGCATTGCCTTGATCTACCATGACTTGTTTTACTTCAAACCGTTTCCCAATTCCCACAGTTATAATCAGTGCATCAGTATGTGGGTGTTGTATGCCTTCTAAATCCTTTCTAGTAAACGAAACAGTTCACAAGGGGGACCTAGATACTGTGCATACTTTTTTCGATGCGGGTTCTACTAACATGACCTGCTGAATTTGCACAGCCTTAGAAATTTCTTTTTTTAGTGCCTCTTCACGTTCCTGGGTCGTTGTTCCATGAATGACATTTATTACCAGCCAAGGTGGGTGCTCGATGTTCGGTTCTGGTGGTGGGTTCCCTGGTTCGACCACTGCTTTATCCTAATCAATGTAGTCTCGGAGGTGTCTAGCTGCTATTAGATCTTCCAGGTGTTGCTTCAGTGCTCTACAATTCTGAGTCATATGCCCCACAATTCTGAGTCATATGCCCCCTGTCTTGGTGATAAGTGTATCTGAGTTTCTGATTACGCCGAGCCGGATCCCTCAACATTTTCGACGGCCAAATAAAGAAGGGCTCCCTCTTGATCTTTTCTAAGATATGATAGATTGGTTCTTTGAATACGGTCACGACTGCTTCGTGAGATTTGGACTTATCCACTTCATTCACTGTGAGTCCCTGGTGTTCCCCTCGGTTCGTTCTCTTCTTGTGCCGAGCTATTTGTTCTGCTGATGCTACCTTGATGGGGATCTAGTCATTTTCAAGGCGAGCGTACTGCTCAATCCTGGCATGCAAATCTTTCAGTGTTGTGGCTGTGCGCTTGGTAAGTGATTGTCTCAACTTACTTTTCGGGCGCAGACCATGTTTAAAGGTCATAACAGCCATCTGCTCACTGCAAATGTTTTCTTCTAAGTCATTGTACTCTTCCCAATACCTCCTAGCATAATTGCGCAGCGTTTCTTCTTGTTCCTTTCGGAGGCCGAACAGTGTATCCGGCTCTTTCGGAATCTTAGTGTTGGAAACGAACCTGGCTAAGAACTCTTCGGAGAGCTGCTTCCAGTCATAAATTGATCCAACGGGGAGTCTATCGAACCATCGAAGCCCGGATTCTCCCAAGCTAGATGGGAAGACTTTGTACATCAGTGCTTCGTCTCGGCTCCATAGGGACATCATCTGTCTATAATGGATGATGTGAGTTAATAGGTCTGACTTCCCATCGTATGATGTGAACTTTGGCGGGGTGAATTTCTTGGGTGGTCTCATGGCCTTGATTTCCGAGGAGAATGGGGAAGAGACAAGCCTATCCAACTGTACACACCCCATTTTTGACCGTCCTCAAGAATTGGTTGTGCTTGCAGGTACATCCAGCCACAAGGTCGATTGCTCGTCGAGTACTCGACTTTCGTAGCAGAACGTCACAGGTTTGAGCTTTCCAAACCCTGTATCCTTTTTGCCCCATTTTTGGACCATGTGTTGGTCCTTCCAGCATGTTTCTCTTGGTGCACTGCCGGCCACTGTTTGGCACTGCCGGCCATGCTTTTGTCCCTACCTGCTATTAATTAAGCCTGTCGGCCATCAATAAGGCACTGCCGACCACCTCTGATGGCCGGCAGAACCCTTTGTCTCAGCAGATTTTACGCCAGATCTTTTGAGCCAGCTGGTTTTCACTCATCCCTCCTCCATACACGTGTATGGAGAGATGAAGCCCTTTCCAAGCTTGTTTAACAAGCTTTGCTTTGCCTCTCTTCTATATAAGGAGAGGCTCCTCCTTCATTTTAGAGGTTGAGAAAAATGGGCTGGGAGTTATAGATATAGTTTTGTATCTATATCTCTCTTTGTTCTTGTTTTGTGCTTCAAAAGTGTAGTTTTGTCTTAGTTTAACACACAAACACACACTCAAACACCTTGCTTGTATTGCTAAGGCTTCTTGAAGTTGTTTTTGGTGTTCTTGGGTTGGTTTGAGCTTGAAAAGCTTGCTGGAGCTGCAGTTTTAAAGGAGGTCTTCAAGGGTGAGTTTCTATCCCTTAAAACCCCCATTCTTGCTTAAGCTTTTAGCCCTTCTTGCATGCTGTTTTAAGCTTATCTTTCTACTGGAAAAAGTTCTGTTTTTGCATGCTTAAAAAGTTTGTTTAAGGTCACTTTTTCGTTTAGGGTGATCTACCCCCCTCTTAGGCTTTGTTAGGCCTTGTTTTGAGCCATCCCTTTAGGCTCTTGTTGCAACCTTTGCATGACCTTTCTGCCACTGAAATCCAGAGGATTTTCAGTGATGGAAAGGTGGTTTTGGAGTCTTAAATAGGAGAGGGTCATCCCCTCTCCTTGTGTTGTGTTTACTTGTTTTGAATGTCTCATGTGTGAGCATGTTTGTTAAGCTTATGTTGGCCATATCTTAGCTTGTATTTGTGGTTATTTTGTTGTGGCATGCCACTATTTTTTCTTGGTTTTGTCACTCCATGCATGCTTAATACACTTGTAGTGTAAATCACACAAACTAGTCTTGTATGCTTCATGAAATAGTATGTCATTCTAGCTTGTTTTCTTTCCATTTCAGCAGGTTTTTGGTGTTGTTTTAGCATGCCATGACTCTGTTTTAGGTGGGTTTGATGGCCCCTTGCACGCTTCATGCACTTGTAGTGCATTTCCATGAATTAACCTAACATGCATCATGTTGTGACATGTCTTTTTAGTATGCTTTTGGCTTAGCTCTGAGAAGATTTTGTTCATGTTTTACCATGTTTAAGGTCTGATTTTGGTTGTTTTGGCCATGCATGACTTGCTTTGTATAGCTATAGTGCAGTTTAGCTTGTTAGCTTTGCATGTCAAGCCCACTAGCATGCTTTACTTGGCCTATTTGAATGATTTGGCATCATTTATAATGTGATTTCAGTTCATGTTTCATGTCCATGCACTTGCATTTATCACTCATTCAATGCGTTGGAGGGTTTGCCCCTTTACGCCTTAACATGAATCATTCCGTATGCCTTCATGCCTAAGCTTGCGAGCTACCATTTCGATGTGTTTTTGAGGTTATTTTGTCATGATATAACTCTGATTTTTATTGGTTAAGTCATCCCATGCTTGGTCCTAATAGGTGTAGTGTAATCCACCTTGTTTGCCTTGCATTCATCATGCCTTGTGCCATTTATGCTAGCATGTTTTGGCTTCCTTCTATGCATGTTTTAGAGTCATTTTAACATGTTCTAGGACTGTTTTGGGTTGCCTTTGCCATATACTTCATGCTTTGTATAGCTGTAGTGCAATTGGCCTTGCTAGCTTTGTGTTTTGATTACTCATGCATGCTATCTTTGAGCTATTTAGATGATTTGGCATCATTTAATACTTCATTTCAGAGCTTATAGCATGACTATATTCCCACTTCTTTCGTGTTTTAAATGCCTTTGAGTATTGTGCATTGTTGCCTTATTTATGGCTTAGCTTGTATGCTCGCATGCCTAGGTCCTTGAGCCTCTATCTTAGCATATTTTGGTCTTTGTTTAGACTTGTTTCAACTCTGTCCATCATTGGTTCATGCATATTTTCCATGTATTGCATGCCTCATTTGCAGTCCTCTTTATTAGCTTTCATGCTTTAGGACCTTGGCATGCTATACTTGTGTTTGTTTGAATGATTTGGCATCATTTCTTACTTAATTTTAGTGCATTTAGTGTTGTTACACTTCCGTATTTATCACTCCTTGAGCCTTCTTGAGGGTTGTGCTTTTAGGCCTAGTTGATTGGCCAATGCATTGCGCATGCTTATATATGCTTTTGGTGCCTTCACTTTTGTGTTATGGCCACTAATTTGGGCATGGCTGAGGTCTACCCATTTTGGTTTAAGTCCATTGAGCATTGTGTATGCCATGTAGTTCATTGCATTGTGTATGCCATATAGTTCATTGCATTTATGTATGCCATGTTCATTGCATTGCATATGCTAGTTGTCATTTAGCATTGTGTATGCTAGTTATTGTTCTTAGCATTGTGCATTGTGCATGCCATTAGCCTTGTTAGGTTGTTCATGTTGTTTGCATGTTTTGCATTGTGTTCAATCAGATGTCGTATTGAACACGAGGAAGATTGGTTCATTTCATACTTGAAGTGATGAAGTGAGCCAATCATCCTTGGTCTCCATTGCCTTTGATTCCTCATGATAAGGGGATGGTCTAAGTGTCTTATTTGTCATGCATATATTGAAATTCGTACAAGTTAGATCTTTGGGCATCATGCATCGAGATGCATGATTGATGGTTTTGGATCCAACGGTGCTTCTCCCTTGATGTTTCGAGATGATATGGGGTGGCATAGTGCGTACATACCCTTGGGAGACCCTCAATTTCCTCTATTTTATGCTCTGCTGCAGCTTGGTGTCACAGCACACCAGTGGCCGGCAGCCTCTCATCCTTGGCCGGCACCCCCCTCATCCTTGGCCGACAGTGTGCATCTCTGGCCGGCAGGATGGTCGGCAGTGGCTCTTCATGGCCGGCAGGCCACTGGTGCACTCCTCAGCACTGTTTTGGTGAGATCCAGCAACTAGTTCTCGAGGACACCTTACAGACAGAGCCTCTAGAGAGCATTTGGAGAGCTTTCGAGAAACCGAGTGCGAGCATGCATCCTTTTCTTCTTCAAACAGAGCTGGAGCAGCTTATTTTAAATGTTTACTTGTTAGTTAGCATTTGTTGTTTGTAACTTAATTAATTTGTTAATTAGTTAAAGTGATGTAATAATTAGTTGTAGTTAGTTATTCAATTTGGTTGTGTAATAATTAGTCTAATTAGCTTAATTAGATTAATTACTTAGCTTAGCTTAGATTAGCTTAGCGTATTCATTCGGACCCTCTGTCGAGAGGGCGAATTTTGTAATAAGTGTGCGTGAGTGTGTGAATGTCTTCCAACCCCACGTCTTTCTCCCTTTTATTTAACCGCTTTCGATGGTTAGTTTTAGGACATGTTTCAATTAGCATACTTATGCCTTGCATGTTTGCATTCATTCATCTTGCATGCACTGGGCTCGGCGCATCATACTAACTACATTGTATTTCAATACCGATTTGAATACATGATTATCAAGTTGCATCTCATATGCCGTCTTAGAATAGTCGAGCCTATTTCTAGTTACATTTTGCATGCGTTGCATTAGCCATCTTAACATGAACTAGGATCATGCATTGATTTCTAACTAGTTCTCTATTTTGGCTCGGAGTACACTGTGAGTGTTTACGCTTTAGCATACTGCATGTGTGTTATTAATTGCCATGTATAGCATGCTTGCCATGAGGCTAACTGCTTAAGTGTTTAACTGCCTAAATGCCTGTGGGTGAAGGTTGGATTACTTGAATTGGAGTAATTTATTGAAATCTTCGATTTAGCCTACTTCCGAGTAGTAAACTTCAAACTATTTTCAAACAAACGGATATGCAATGTTTTGTTCCAATTTAGGCGATCTAGTCTATACTTGTGTGCTGCGCGCATCACGTAGTAAGATTAGCTAATTAATCGGAATAAGAGCACATGTGTTTTCAAAAACAAAATATCATGCTTAGTACAGGCCGATCTTTGATTGGGCGAGCGGGGGTGCTCATTGCATGACCTTCCCCTCTCGTACCCAAGTTCCCGAGCCGAGGCAACTTTGGTGATGACGGACACGTGGCCTTAGGCACGAGTCAGGGTTTCCTAAATTTTCCCAAAACAAAATATTTAGGTGGTGACTCTGTATCTGACAAAGCAGTCTATGTTTGGTACTTCTTTACAAAAATTAGTTTTCCAAAACAATTTGCCGAATTTGGACTCTTTGGTAATTTATCGGTCTTGCATTGCACTTTGCGAGATTAGATTCAGAACCGTGACATTGAGTCCGAACTGTAGTAAGCCCAATGAACAAAACGGGATTTCGCGCCCAAAGGCAGTTGTGATATCCCTATTCCATTGAATGGATGGGCCAGAGGCAGTTGTGATATCCCTGTTCCATAATATGTTAATTGGTCCTTAATATGAATGTGATTATGTGTTTAATATGATTTTGTGTGCCATTATGTGAAAATATGTGGTTTTGAATTTCTATCTGTTCACCGTAGGAATATTTGTTTGATTGTCTGCTTTGGAAATTAAATTGAAGGCCTTATTGGCCACGGAACCCGAAATTGATTGCGCCATTGTGATTAGCGTAATTTTTAGAGCCTACGGTGAAATTTGATTGAAAATTGATTCGAATCAAATTAAATTGATTAAATTGATGAATTAGTACCCAATTATTTATTATTATTATTAAATTGGTGCTAGTGGGAACTTATGTAAAGAGGCACTATACACTTAATTGATGCACTTGAGCTCAAAAATCAGATTTTGGTGCCTTGAGAGAGAGAGGGCCGGCTATAGAGAGAGAAAGGGAGAGAATTGTGTAATCTTGGCTCAAGGTTTGGGAATCTGAAGATTAAACTCAAGAATTGGCTAGAGTTTGGGGGTTTGAAGCTCCTAGGTAAGTGAATTTATGAATTTTAAGTTATCATCTTGTGAATTCAAGTTTGAATAATGGTCAAAAACATGGATTAAATTGATTATGAGGAAATTGAGTTGATTTTGTTGTATTGAAAGCCAATATGTGCATGCATGTGTGTAATTGCTTGAATTTGCATGTTTGAGTTTAAAATATATGATCCATGTAGAGTTTTGGTTGAAGCTCATGTTTGTAATCACCAATTGCACCATGTAAGTCGAAATGGGTGTGATATCCCACATGCATGTACAATTTATGAGGAACGAGTTTGAAATATATGGAATTGTTGTCATGGTAGCAAGTTTGGTGTAAATTGGAACATGCATGTGATTAAATTGTGAAATTGAGCTTCATTGTGTTGTAATTTGGTGTTTATACCATGTTAGAATATGTATATGTGAAGTTTGAGCTATTATATGCTTGAAATGTTGATTGGAAGGTCGAATTGAGCTCAAAGAACAATTCTGGGTTTTCTAGAATTTTGATGTCCGCTCGAGCGGAGAAACTGCTGCTCGAGCGTGAAATTCGTGTTCCCAGTATTTTCTGCAGACATGGTGTCCGCTCGAGTGGGTAAGTTCACGCTCAAGGGGGAAGCCATGTAGAGAGGCCTTCCGCTCGAGCGCCAGAGTTTGCGATCGAGCGTAAATTTGACATATCCAGTACTTTTGCAGGCCTCAAGGGTCCGCTCGAGTGGGGAAGTCCACGCTCGAGCGGGGACCCTGTTTTCTGAAATTTTGAAAAGACCTTTTGTGTTTCATTTTCTGTTCTCTTTCACTTCCAAGTACTCTTAGGCATGCATCGAGCATTGTAATTGAGTTAAAGAGATAATAATGAAGCCTAAAGAGAAATATGTGAATTAAAGAACGGATTGAATTATTTGTGACCCATATGTGTTATGTGATGTGTAGGGTCAACCTCCAGGGCAAACTAACCAACCGATCACTGTCAGTAATATCTTAACAGAGATATCTGAAATATGTTGTTATCCAATTGCTCACTTCTATGTAAGTTTATAAGTTCATCGATTTGATTGGTGGACAATGTTTGCTATACCAAATGAGTGCGCTAGAGGCCGTTTTGACATGAATTGATGGGCCGGAGGCCGTTTTGACATGAATGAATGGGTCAGAGGCCATTTTGACATGAATGAATGGGCCAGAGGCCGTTTTGACATGAATGAATGGGTTGGAGGCCATTTTGACATAAATGGATGAGCCGGAGGCCGTTTTGACATGAATGAGTGGGCCAGAGGCCGTTTTGACATGAATGGATGGGCCGTTTTGACATGAATGAATGGGCCAGAGGCCGTTTTGACATGAATGAACGGGTCGGAGGCCGTTTTGACCTGAATGAGTGGGCCAGAGGCCTTTTTGACATAAATAGATGAGCCGGAGGCCGTTTTGACATGAATGAGTGGGCCAGAGGCCATTTTGACATGAATGGATGGACCGGAGGCTGTTTCGGCATGAACGAATGAATGGGCCAAAGGCCAGTTTGTCATCTGAATGGGCCAAAGGCCGTTTTGACACAAATAAAAGTTTGAATGGGCCAAAGGCCAGTTTGTTTGGAACCGTAATCACTTGACCTAAATTGTGTATATATATTAAATAGAAATAAGAATTGGGCCTAAGGCCGTTTGAAGCATGTTGTTCTACATATCGTCTGTATAGCTTCTTTAATTGATATTATTCACTGGGCTATCACTCACGCTCATTCATGTGTTTGTAGGTGAGCCCAGAGAAGTCCAAACCCAGCCCCAGTGAAGTCTGTAAGGAACAACACAGGTTTTGAAGAGTCAACCCTTGCGTCTTACGCACGAAACCCGTCTTCGCCTTTTTGTCATTCTGTTTTATTTTGTCATGTGGGCAAAGTCTTTGGATATGTTGTATATAGCTTTCTTGGGTTGACTTAGACATATATGATCCTGTATGTACAGAACCTTGTGTAGTACATATTTTGGTTGTGAGTTATTAATGTGCATACGTATGGTTTGTTATCATGTGCCATGTAAGCACAGCTCTATGGACAAAGTTTAAATTGCTTCCGTTTGGCCCCTATTAACTCTGTTAAAATACATTTGGTTTGGTTGAGGACGTAGGTAATCTCATGATTACTGGCCGGTTATGTCCTTAACCCACAGGGGTGGGTTCAGGTCATGATAGAGTGGTATTAGAGCACAAGTTAATAACTCACTCACTTGTCCAAAAAAGCAATAAGCATCTAGAAAAGATTTAGGATGCATTCATGTGATAAATATGAACTCGGAAGCAGCGATAATGTGCTTAAATGTTTTGATATGAATAGTTATGTGCTATAAGTTTGTGATTTGCTTGCATTATAATTGTTTGAATATGTATGCTCCTTAGTATATGCATACTTGTGTATCTTTTGTATAAAGTATAATGCAAGTTTAATCAGATGGTGAGAACAAGAGGTGATGAGATAGAGGAATCCTCTACTGCCAGAATGGACAGAGTGAAAAGATTGATTCAAGAAATAGCAGAAACTTTGAGACAGCAACAGGAGTGGCAGCAACAGTGGCAGCAACCACACGCTTCACCTCCACCTCCGGCACCACCCGTGCCAGATAATCAGAATGATGATCGGATAATAGCTCTCACCAAAGAATTCAAGAAAATGAAACCACCACAGTTCCATGGTGGATTAGATTTGTTGAAAGCCAAGGCATGGGTTCTCGGCATTGAGAAATTGTTTGAAGTGTTCCCTTGCTCGGAGACACATAAAGTGCTTCTAGCCACTTTTATGCTAGAAGACGAGGCAAGAAGATGGTGGATGTTAATGCGAGAAAATCACAAGGATGTTGATTGGGTGAAATTTTTGGAAATTTTCTATGACAAGTACTTCCCGCAGTGTGTTCGGGACAGGAAAGTAGCAGAGTTCATGGAACTTAAGCAAGACAGTATAACTGTAGCCGAGTATGAGGCCAAATTCACTGAATTGGCCAGGTTTGCACCACATGTGATTGATACGGATTACAAGAAAGCAAGGCATTTTGAAGGTGGGCTTCGCAGCGACATTTTAGAAAGAGTGAATGTTTTGAAGCTAGAAACCTACATTGGGGTGCTAGACAAGGCCATCATATCAGAGGCTAACATAGCTAGACAGGCTGAGGCTAACATAGCTAGACAGGCTAAGCCAACAACAGAAGAGAAAGGCAACAAAAGGCAAGGTTTCTTTTCAAAGAAGAAATTTCTGAAAAAGCAAAACACGAGCTCCTCAAATACTTCGAATTCTTCCCGAGACACAACTCCCATGTGCAACATTTGTAGCAAAAGGCACCGTGGAGTTTGTTACCGTGCATCAGGAGCCTGTTTCAAATGTGGGAAGCAAGGGCATATGGCCCGAGATTGTAATCAGAATGGTGGAAAGATAGCTGCTAGTTCCATTGCATCGATCCCAAAGCCGGGAAATACTTTGAGATCTGCTACCACCAGGGATACCGTGAGACAGGGGAGAGTTTTTGCGCTTGTTCTGGGCGATACACGGAATGCCAATGCAGTTGTCTCAAGTACTATTTCTATATGTAATCAGGATGCTTTTGTGTTAATTGACTCCGGATCCACACACTCTTTTGTGACATATGCATTTGCATCTAGATTGAATAGACCCTTAGAATTACTGCCATATCTGCTATGTGTGTCTGCTCCATCTAGGGAATCTATATTGTGTGAATCTATATACCGGTTTTGTGATATACGTGTTGAGGATGCTATCCTATATGTGGATTTGTTGCCCTTGAATTTTAGACATTTTGATGTGATTTTGGGCATGGATTGGTTGACCAAATATTGTGCCACCATTGATTGTGTGACAAAACGGGTTGTGTTTAAACCACCAGAACAGAAAGAGATTGTGTTTGTGGGTAATGGGGTAGTGCCTCCACCGTATTTGATATATGCAATGAAAGCATGTAAACTGATCAGGAAAGGATGCCAGGGTTATTTGTGCTATGTGTTGTCTGAACAATCTGTGAATGTTGAACTGAACGATATCCCTATTGTTAGAGAATTTCCAAATGTGTTCCCAAATGAATTGCTAGGGGACTTAATAGATAGGGAGATAGAGTTTACTATTGAAACTGTGCCAGGCACCCAGCTCATTTCTAAAACTCCCTACAGAATGGCTACTACCGAAATGAAAGAATTGAAAGAACAGTTGCAAGACCTGCTTGACAAGGGGTTTATTCGACCTAGCACTTCGCCTTGGAGTGCACCAGTATTGTTTGTGAAAAAGAAGGAAGAAACTTTGCATTTGTGCATCGATTATCGGGAATTGAACAAGGTAACAATAAAGAACAAATATCCCCTACCCCGTATTGATGACTTATTTGACCAGTTGCAGGGATCACAGGTGTTTTCTAAGATTGATTTGAGATCCGGGTATCATCAGCTGAAAGTTAAGGCAGAGGATGTCGAGAAAACCGCATTCAGAACGAGGTATGGACATTTTGAGTTTCTTGTTATGCCATTTGGAGTGACTAATGCTCCGGCAGCATTTATGGACTTAATGAACCGAATTTTTAAAACCTACCTTGACGAATTCGTTGTGGTTTTTATCGATGACATTTTGATATATTCTAAAGATAGACTTGAACATGAACATCATTTGAGAACTGTCCTACAAATACCTTGGGAAAGGAAATTATTTGCTAAACTAAAGAAATGTGAGTTTTGGTTGGATGAAGTTGTTTTCTTAGGGCATGTAATCAACAAGGAAGGAATTTCAGTGGACCCGCAGAAAATAGAGGCGATTGTGAGTTGGCCTACACCGACCAATGTGACAGAAGTCCGTAGTTTCATGGGCTTAGCTGGGTACTATAGGAGGTTTGTGAAGGACTTTTCAAAATTAGCTGTGCCTCTTACCCAATTGACACGTAAAGGGAAACCATTTGAATGGAACGACGAAAGAGAAGCTGCCTTTCATGAATTGAAAACAAGATTGACCACTGCACCAATTTTGACACTACCTTCAGGTACGGAGAATTTTGTAATTTTCAGTGATGCGTTTTATAAAGGTTTGGGTTGTGTGTTAATGCAGAACGGAAAGGTTATTGCTTACGCCTCCCGACAGTTGAGGCTACACGAGAAGAATTACCCAACACATGACCTAGAATTGGCCGCAGTTGTTTTTGCTTTGAAAATCTGGCGGCATTATCTGTATGGAGCAAAGTGTGAAGTCTACATAGATCACAAAAGTTTGAAATACTTTTTCACACAGAAAGAGTTGAATGTGCGGCAGAGGAGATGGCTGGAATTGATAAAGGATTATGATCTAGAGATTCAGTATCACCCTGGGAAAGCTAATACAGTTGCTGATGTCTTGAGCAGAAAATCAACGGGGAGTATAGCTTGTTTACTTACTGAAAGAAAGAAATCTTGCAAGATTTTGAGAAGTCTGAAATTAAAGTGCTAATGTGTGAACAGGGCGGGTTGATAGCCGCTATTACAGCCGAACTGGCAATCATTAATGAAATCAAACAGAAATAGAAGGAGGATGAATTCCTCAAGAAAGTGATTGATGAATTTGAGACAAGTCCGAAAGCAGAGTTTGGCATTGAGAATGAAGTGTAGAGATTTCAGAACAGAATGTGTGTCCTAGATATTCCGGAACTAAAGAAGAGGGTTTTAGATGAAGCCCACAGATCTGTATTTGCTATGCATCTGGGTAACAATAAAATGTATCGGGATTTGAAACAAACCTATTGGTGGCCTAAGATGAAGAAAGAGATTGCAGAATATGTGTCCAAATGTCTTTAGTGTCAGCAAGTTAAAGCTGAACATCAGAAACCAGGCGGTCTACTGTAACCTCTCCCCATTCCTGAATGGAAGTGGGAGCATGTGACTATGGATTTTGTTGTTGGCCTACCTCGGACTTCTCGAGGTATGGATTCTATTTGGGTTGTAGCTGATAGACTGATTAAATCTACACATTTTTTACCAGTTAGAACCACGTTTAATGCTTATAGACTGGCTACCATTTATGTTGAGGAGATTGTCCGTTTACACGGAGTTCCGGTATTAATCGTGTCGGATAGAGATCCGAAATTTGTATCTAGGTTGTGGAAGAGTTTGTAGGAAGTTATGGGGACAGAACTAAGATTCAATACTGCATTCCACCCACAGACAGATGGGCAATCAGAACGAACAATACAGACTTTGGAAGATATGTTTCGCATGTGTGCTTTGGATTTTCAGGGGAGTTGGGAAGACTATTTGCCACTTGCGGAATTTGCTTATAATAACAGCTTCCACTCCAGCATCGGTATGGCACCATACGAGGCTTTGTATGGTAGAAGGTGTAGATCACCTATTTGTTGGACAGAAGTCGGGGATAGAACTTTACTTGGGCCTGAAATTGTGCAAAACACTTCTGAGAAAATCAAGATTATTCGGCAAAGGCTCAAAACAGCTTAGGACCGACAAAAGAATTATGCAAATATTCGGAGAAGACCTCTTGAGTATGAGGTTGGTGACCATGTGTTCATCCGTGTATCTCCGATGAAGGGCCAAGTCAGGTTTGGAAAGAAGGGCAAGTTGTCGCCCCATTACATTGGGCCGTTTTAGATTCTGGAAAGGCTTGGCCCAGTTACCTATAGAGTTGCTTTGCCACCGGGATTCGAACAAATCCATAACGTGTTTCATGTGTCGATGTTGAGGGGTTACCTCCAAGACCCGTTCCATGTGATTGATTATCACCGGGTAGCTATTGATGAAAATATGGAATACGCCGAATGGCCGGAACGAATCGTTGACCGACAAGTGAAACAATTGAGAAGCAAGTCCATCCCAATGGTGAAAGTGGAATGGAAAGAACATTATGGGACGGATGCCACGTGGGAAAAGGAGGATGAAATGCGACTACGCTATCCACATTTGTTTCCCGATGAAGGTAAATTAAGTTTGGAGGACCAAACTTCCTAAAAGGGGGAAGACTGTGATATCCCTATTCCATAATATGTTAATTGGTCCTTAATATGAATGTGATTATGTGTTTAATATGATTTTGTGTGCCATTATGTGAAAATATGTGGTTTTGAATTTCTATCTGTTCACCGTAGGAATATCTGTTTGATTGTCTGCTTTGGAAATTAAATTGAAGGCCTTATCAGCCACGGAACTCGAAATTGATTGAAAATTGATTCGAATCAGATTAAATTGATGAATTAGTGCCCAATTATTTATTATTATTAAATTGGTGCTAGTGAGAATTTATGTAAAGAGGCACTATACACTTAATTGATGCACTTGAGCTCAAAAATTAGATTTTGGTGCCTTGAGAGAGAGGGGGCCGACTATAGAGAGAGAGAAATAGAGAGAATTGTGTAATCTTGGCTCAAGGTTTGGGAATCTGAAGATTAAACTCAAGAATTGGCTAAAGTTTGGGGGTTTGAAGCTCCTAGGTAAGTGAATTCATGAATTTTAAGTTATCATCTTGTGAATTCAAGTTTGAATAATGGTCAAGAACATGGATTAAATTGATTATGAGGAAATTGAGTTGATATTGTTGTATTGAAAGCCAATATCTGCATGCATGTGTGTAATTGCCTGAATTTGCATGTTTGAGTTTAAAATATATGATCCATGTAGAGTTTTGGTTGAAGCTCATGTTTGTAATCACCAATTGCACCATGTAAGTCGAAATGGGAGTGATATCCCACATGCATGTACAATTTATGAGGAACGAGTTTGAAATACATGGAATTGTTGTCATGGTAGCAAGTTTGGTGTAAATTGGAACATGCATGTGATTAAATTGTGAAATTGAGCTTCATTGTGTTGTAATTTGGTGTTTATACCATGTTAGAATATGTATATGTGAAGTTTGAGCTATTATATGCTTGAAATGTTGATTGGAAGGTCGAATTGAGCTCAAAGAACAATTCTGGGTTTTCCAGAATTTTGATGTCCGCTTGAGCGGGGAAACTGCCGCTCGAGCGTGAAATTCGTGTTCCCAGTATTTTCTACAGACATGGTGTCCGCTTGAGCGGGTAAGTTCACGCTCGAGCGGGGAGCCATGTAGAGAGGCCTTCCGCTCGAGCGCCAGAGTTCGCGATCGAGCGTAAATTTGACATATCCAGTACTTCTGCAGGCCTCAAGGGTCCGCTCGAGCGGGGACCCTGTTTTCTAAAATTTTGAAAAGACCTTTTGTGTTTCATTTTCTGTTCTCTTTCACTTCCAAGTACTCTTAGGCATGCATTGAGCATTGTAATTGAGTTAAAGAGATAAGAATGAAGCCTAAAGAGGAATATGTGAATTAAAGAACGGATTGAATTATTTGTGACCCATATGTGTTATGTGATGTGTAGGGTCAAGCTCCAGGGCAAACCAACCAACCGATCACTGTGAGTAATATCTTAACAGAGATATCTGAAATATGTTGTTGTTCAATTGCTCACTTCTATGTAAGTTTATAAGTTCATCGATTTGATTGGTGGACAATGTTTGCTATACTAAATGAGTGGGCCAGAGTCCGTTTTGACATGAATGGATGGGCTGGAGGCCATTTTGACATGAATGAATGGGCCAGGGGTCGTTTTGACATGAATGAATGGGCCGGAGGCTGTTTTGACCTGAATGAGTGGGCCAGAGGCCGTTTTGACATAAATGGTTGAGTCATTAGCCGTTTTGACATGAATGAGTGGGCCAGAGGTCGTTTTGACATAAATGGATGGGCCGTTTTGACATGAATGAATGGGCCAGAGGCCGTTTTAACATAAATGAATGGGCTGGAGGCTGTTTTGACCTGAATGAGTGGGCCAGAGGCCGTTTTGACATAAATGGATGAGCCAGAGACCGTTTTGACCTGAATGAGTGGGCCAGAGGCCGTTTTGACATAAATGGATGAGTCGGAGGCCGTTTTGACCTGAATGAGTGGGCCAGAGGCCGTTTTGACATGAATGGATGGGCCAGAGGCCATTTTGACATGAATGGATGGGTCAGAGGCCGTTTTGACATGAATGAATGGGCTAGAGGCCATTTCGGCATGGACGAATGAATGGGCCAAAGGCCAGTTTGTCATCTGAATGGGCCAAAGGCCGTTTTGACACAAATGAAAGTTTGAATGGGCCAAGGGCAGTTTGTTTGGAACCGCAATCACTTGACCTAAATTGTGTATATATGTTAAATAGAAATAAGAATTGGGCCTAAGGCCGTTTGAAGCATGTTGTTCTACATATCGTCTGTATAGCTTCTTTAATTGATATTATTCACTGAGCTATCGCTCACGCTTATTCATGTGTTTGTAGGTGAGCCCAGAGAAGTCCAAACTCAGCCCCAGTGAAGTCTATAAGGAACAACACAGGTTTTGAAGAGTCAGCCCTTGCGTCTCACACACGAGACCCGTCTTCGCCTTTTTGTCCTTCTGTTTTATTTTGTCATGTGGGCGAAGTCTTTGGATATGTTGTATATAGCTTTCTTGGGTTGACTTAGACATATATGATCCTGTATGTACAGAACCTTGTGTAGTACATATTTTGGTTGTGAGTTATTAATGTGCATACGTATGGTTTGTTATCATGTGCCATGTAAGCACAGCTCTATGGACAAAGTTTAAATTGCTTCCGTTTGGCCCCCATTAACTCTGTTAAAATACGTTTGGTTTGGTTGAGGCCATAGGTAATCTTATGATTACTGGCCGGTTATGTCCTTAACCCACGGGGGCAGGGACGGGTTCGGGTCATGAGCAGTGGTGGTGGTTGTGTCGTCGAAGAAGACAAGAAGATGAAGATCTTGGCCTAGACGATTCTGACCACCGCTCACACCGGAATCATGGCATGGCTAGGGTTTTGAGAGAGAGGGAAGAGAGAGAGGATATAGAGAGAGGCGGAGAGAGAGAGAGAGGGGATTTTTTCATTACACAGTACAATTTGCATAGATAGGGTTTAGGCACGAGTGAATGCATACGATATATATGGGGGTAGTTTGGTCCTTCTACACAAGCATGTCCTTATGGACATCATACTTTAACATGTGGACTTTTGGACAGAAGAAGTTTAAAATTGGAAGCATGTCCTTGCAAGAACTGCAAAAGTGGAAAAAGAGATGCAACACCTTGCTACATCGAGTATCATGATAATTTTCATTGACTATAACGAAACCCCAGGATTTAATAGTTTCTATAGTTCTTCGTGTTAGTTCATCCATTCATTTTTATTCTCTTCTTTATTGAATATTTTTAGTTGTTGTAATGTCTGCATCTGCTTGTATACGCCATGATCTATTGTTTTTACATTTATTCATGGGTTAATTTCCTGTGTTTTTAGCCAAAAATTTCATGTGAAAATACTGTAATAATTACAAAGAAAACCTAAGATATGATCCTTTCCATTAGGTGTTATGAGATGTTATCTTATATTTTAAATTCATTCATTGTTGTGCTGAATTTAGAAATTATAAATTTTGAAGAATTCTTAAAACATTGAGGCTTTTCAATAGGTACCGTGATATGTCTGATGTTTAAAATTTATTTACAGATATTGTGCCGAATTGGGAAATATTCAATTACTTACAAAATGATCACCTTCTAGTTTGAATCCTCTGCCTCTTTCAATTCTTGAATTCTTATGAATCATTTACAAAATTCCTTGTCATTACTGGTTTCTGCCTCTGTTTCCTGCTTCCATCTAATACAAGCTCTCTTTATGTGCTTGCACGTGTGTATGTAACAGTGTGCACAAATGTTTGAATTTCTTCTCAGGCATGTTGTTGCTTTGAGTTAAAAACTATCTAGTTGATGGTTAATGTTAATTATCTTCCCTATTTGGCAGCATTGTGGAGAAGGGGACTGGCCTCTGGAAGTGGGGTGAAGTGCACATCATCAGCATGCTTGGTGTTCTATGAGAGGCAGATAAGTTCAGAAGCTGTTTCTACTTTGTATCCACCATGCATATTGAGAGGTTCTGATCTGTGATGGTGCCCCCACTCATCTTATTAGAAAATGGATTGACAAACACATTTGGCTTTCCCTCCCCATTGTTTTATGATGGGTTCTGGCATGGTGCAATTGTCATCTGTGTTCTATGTATGTATTTTTTTGTAAGGTAGCAAGCAACAATTCAGATTTGGAGTTTGTATATCTCAATCATATGGCCCATTTTTTTGTGATTATTGATCTTATTCTTTCTTTCCAAAGATAGTCTTTTGTGTGTGTGTGTGTGTGTGTGCATGCACGCGTGTGAGCGGGTGTGGGTGTGGGTGTGGGTGTGGGTGTGAGTGTGGGTGCATGTGCATGTATGCATGAGATTTGCACAGAAATGCTAGTGGGGGTATTCATAATAATAGGAAGCTTGTACTATTTTCATGATTGGAATCTTGATGGTGCTTATGTCAACTGACAAACTATTATTTGAGCAAATAAAAGCAGATAGATGGTAGAAAACTAGGGTAGATGCTTCCACAATTCCAGGTAACAGAACAATAATGGCTGTAAGTTTAATTTTGAAAACTACGGAAATGCTTCCAAAGTCCTCCTAGATGCAATTTTTACATCTTGTTATAGTGAACTAAGATTTTCTTGTCCAAAATTGTTTTTACTATTAGTTTTGATCAAGGTAAAATTTTGTCTCCTCAAAATTGTGGAATTGTAGCGCCAAGAGTAGGATGAGAGGCTGGAGAAGTTGCCAGTAGGTCTCTGGTTTTCATCAACTCGTTGTTTCCCATCACAAGTATTGGTGTGTTTATACAGCTATGGTGTAAAGTCTCTGGTTCTCATCAACTCTTTGATTCCCATCAAACAGAAGTGAAGTTTGCAACAGTAGAAGGGAAGCTTCAATGCCTAAGATACTATAACCACTATGGAAATTCTGTGATGCCCACTACAAAAAGTTGTGCATGATGCGCAACCCATTATGTAACTGTCATTTAGCCAGGTTAAAAAGTTAATTATGATTCAATGTAATTGAGGTTACGACTCAATGTGATCGGTTGTGATCGCATGTGGTTCCCGACCACATTGTGTTGTTACCAGCCACATTGGCTACTCGTAATTCAGATCATATTAATCGTAATTCTAGAGAGTACACATAATGCATATGTGCCTATCAAAGATTACCCTAATGAAACATTTCCCAACTTCCTGTAAATATTACCTTCACTATTACTGCATACTTATTGCATTTTTAGGCAAACTACACTGCTAAGGAAAAAACATTCCAAATTAAAACTATTAGATTGAGACACTGTTAGGAATTCCCTTGCCAGTGAGTCCGACACCACTGGTTGGAAATAGCAAAGTGTAAGGCACCCGTGCTGGTCCAACCCTGTTCCTCATTTTCTCATCCTCGTTCATCCTTGTGATCCTGGCCTCAATTTCTGTCAGCTTCTTTCCAAATCTCTCAAAGGCTTCTAATGGTTTTTTGTCTGTTGTCCAGTCATGTGTGTCTCTCCTTCCAAGAAAAACCTCATCCGCCGTATGCCTCGACAGAATCTCTACGAGGGAAATGCCAAGAATGCTCTGCAGCTGTGGGGTCACTGTTTTCAAGAAAGCCCGGTCAGGGTTCTTCTCAAGCTCCTCATAGTCAATTTTATTTTCTATTTTGGGAATGAAACGGCGACTCATGGCTGGTCGGTTTGGGGGGTAGCCTCCATAAGGGTATTGTCCAAAATTGACTGCTGCATGGAGAGCAGAGGCCACCCATATGATAATGGTACATGTTTCGACTAGCTCTGCACGAGCCTGCATTTTAGGCCACCAGGGTTCGTTTTTCTTGTCGCCATGACCCTTCTCTCGGAGCTCCTTCCACCAGGCTTGAAGTTCAGTATCTTTTTGAACCATTTCATCGGTCTTATAGTAGAAGGAGCAATAGTCCTCAACCCATGTTTTGATTGCTGACCAGATCTCCAGCCCATCGACAGCATAAGGGTAGTCTTCTATCAGCAGGCGCACGCCGTGTGGAGATTTTGCGTCCTCAACTGCCACTCCTCTGAATAGTGCAGACGGTACAAGTTTTGAATCATTAATCACAACTATGAAAATAGCCATTCGCACACCTCTTTTGAGGTCACGTACCAATGTCTGACATGTGTCGGATATGGACACACTTTTGACACTGTCAGACATGCTCGAGGGAGTCAGGCACGCTAGGACACATTGTGGACACATGGGACACATTGTATCTCATTTTTAAATTTAATTTAAAAATTATTGTTATTATTATTTTTACCGGAATAGCATATCCACGATTGATGAATTTGATGAGATTAAATATTTGATATAAAATTATATGTATTGCACGTGTCCTTAGTGTGTCATATCCTGCATATTTTGAAAATTTGCATGTCCATATATCCGTCGTGTCACATGTCCGTGCTTCTTAGCCATTGTTTTTCTTTGTTCAGACCATGTTTTTGATATCATTCACCAAATTTCATTGCCAGAATTCTGGGTTTGTAGACTTACCTCTTGATGAGATCTGCAGGGAGTGCTTGCTCTGGAAAAACCCAGTCCTTATAAGCTGCAGATGACCATTCCATGGCGTACTTTGACGGAAAGACTGTTTTCTCAAGTAGTCCACCAGCATTAATGAGGGCCTGCCGAGCAAGTGCATTGATGTTCATTGTATCGCGGAAGTGAGGATGCAAAAGCTTATTAATTGGGTGAAGCACACTCAGCTGCCTATTTGTTGCAATCACAAATGGCTCGATTACAGCATGAGTATGTAACCTGTGACCAAAACCAAAGACATGCAGAGCCGTTACAATCTATAGCCTGAAATTTACTCACGAAACAAACATTTCTTTGAAAGGTCCGTACCAGTGGCAAATGAGTTGATGATAGCCAGAGTCATTCACAGCAACGTAAGCTTTCGCCAATTGCCAAATGGTACCTTCAGCACCATGTTCGACAGGTGTGTACACTACACTCTCTTCTCCTAATTGTTCTTCTTCTGGGACTCGTAATTGACCTTCCTCTTGGAACTTGCTCAATTCAATTGCCAATGGCTTCAAAATTCCATCATTTTTCAAGAAGAGGAGTGTCCTTGTGGCATATGTCTTTGAGGAAGTTGAATTTATCCGCTTCAAGTATGGCATCAAAGCATCATGGTAATCTAATATGAATAGCTTCTTGTTCTTGAGTGCCTATTCAAGAAGATATTTATTATGGTTTCTGGTACGATCATGAACTGTTTGATTGACTATTTTAGCATGATAGAAGCAATTCTATGAAAAATACCTCGTCAATAGTTAACCCCTCGAGGTTTTTCTCTATGCTCTCCTTGGTCTTCGAATTGGCCTCGTTGTTATACACCTTGGGATTTAGCTTGCTATTTGGAGGGAACTCCTGCAAATAAATATTTTCTCTTTAGTTGTTATAATTGAAGTTGAAGGATATTAATGGTCTGATTTGGCTTTTCAGAAGAATATTAAAACTACATAACATTTAGCTATCAAATTTATGCCTCTGAATTTCTTTCCTTCTTTATTTTTTTTGTGTTTGGTTAAATAAATGGAGAACGAGAAAGGTTTCGTTTACTTGGAGACGACGGATAACAACAGGGTTTAGTCCAGCAAGCATTTCTCTTGCGAATTCTTCATCTGTCCTCCATGCAGACCTATCCTCTAATTCAAGAAAATCACAATTAGACAGAAGTCCTATCTCTTAAAATTATATCAAGATATATCATCCTATAAGCTACAAAGCTTGATATTAGTGTCCCCAGAAGTGTCTGCTTAGCTGCTTAGATGTATACCATACCTTCAATTACTTGTGGCACTGGAAAATGACAGAACCGTTCACCATCAGTTCGAAGAATTTCCTTTAGTGTCTCGAAGGGAATCTCATTCCTAAGACTCTCGAGTAAATGGCAATCGGGTATCTTGATTCCTCCATCATAGAGTTTCATTACATCTTCAAGATTGTCAAATTCTTCAGGGGTTTTGTCAAATTGAGCCTGAAACTCGGGAAGAAGGAATTGAAATACAGATTTCAACCCATAAGCTACAAGATCTGATAGCTTCAAGCGACTGAACCGTTCATCTCTTGGGACGTAAATGCTTATGCTCTTAAGAAGTGGGAGCCTACTCTCATATCTAGGATCTGTAAAGAAAATACCACAAAACCTATGATCAAAATATCTATAAAATTAAAAGTTAACAAGTTTTCAAACTAATCTTTCACTTTGTATAACTTTGGATGATACATATCTGTTTAGTCCTTGTTACCATGTTATTATTACTACTAGCCCATAATATCTAGTGGAAATGTGAAGACAACTACCAAGGGGCTGTTTGGTGCAGCTTATATGAGCTGCTTATAGTTTTTATTTATTTAATCATATATATTTTGGGAATCTGTGCCACTGTTTGGTGCGGCTTTTACTTGCAACTTATTGGGTAGAAATAACTTAAATTAAATAAAACTGATTATGTGGAGGCTAGGGGAAGGTTGCTTTTTTGGTTTCTATTTTTTTTATCATCAACTTTCAGTTTGCAAGAAGCTGTACGCCCTAAATCTTGTAATTGGTTGAGAATGGACATGTATGTCCTACCTTTTTCCAATGGCGGTCGTCCTGTTCTTCCCCTGCGAGGATAAGGGTACTTAGAAGATCCTCCTAGAATTGGGCGGCCGTACTTTAGATCTGTTTCTGGTTCACTCAAATCATTATATAAATCATAGTCATAGACGCGATCCCATTCTTCGAGCTTTCCAGTTCCGTTTCCTCTCAGGGTTAGTAATTCTTCTTCTCTGTAGTGAAGTAGTGGAGCTGGTGTTTCACCTGGAAGATATGTCTGCAAAAAAATATTTAGAGCTTGCTTCTTTAGCAGTCAATTCACCTAGGATAGGCAGACTAAAAAATAATACTCTCTTGACCATTAATAAAATTTTGAGTGGTAATACAATCAGTGTATGCTGGATGCTATACTACAAGAAAAATCGTTGTTGGATTAAGGGAAACTCATTGGGAGAGGACTTTCTCATGATTAGCCCTTTACCCTTAACTTTTTTCTTCTCCATAAAAATTCAAAATCCAAACACAGTCTTAGGGATCCTTTTCTTGAATATTGACATCCTAAAAAGGCTCTTAGCAGTCATTGTTCTATAAATATATGTACATGTATTTATGAGAATCAAGTTTCTTGCCACAACTTAGAATGAAAGTATTCCAACAAGTCATCTTTTATCAATCTAAAACTATTAATTGATACCTGATTAGTGAAGAACACGCGGTCTTTTTCGTAATACTTTTTTGGGTAGACCCAAGAATTGCAGATGAACTGGATCTGGCCATGACCAGGAACCCCTTCGAGGGTGACAGTCTTAAGGTAGAATTCATTGTGGTGAGAGTTCGTTATAGTGAAAGCCCCTGGAACCCCAACTTCCTCATCCCATTCAAAAGTAACATTGAATGAAACATCCGCAGATGGAGTGGTGATTTTAGTAATCCAGTCTTCCAAATATGCTTTCTTTCCAATTTTCCCGCGAAAGTCTTTCCCTAGAAAAAGGCATAATAAAACTTCATATTAGATTCATAGTTCATGACCCATGTAAATTTTAGAGAATAAAGAGAAATACACTCATGGTAATTTACTAATATTTGCAAAAGATGAAAGATGGTCCTGCTGTCTTCTTCTTCTTCTTTTTTTTTTCCTCCTGTGAAAAGCTGGTGTGGGACTATGCTTTCATTGCTCTGATCATTTATTTGATAAAGAGGCCAAACTTGAAAAAAAATCTGAAGTATCTGGCCACTCACCAAACATGTTTTATTGCTTTATATGTTCTTGAAACACTTACCATGGTGTTACTCTACCACTGCATTAAAAGGGCCTATTTGATTAAATTCTTGAATGAATCACTATGTGGATGAAATAGATATATGTACATATAATATATTCATAAGTATATGGAGTATGCTCGTAATGGCTAATTAGTAGCTCATTCTTGAATAGAAAATTGAAATGAATTGTTTCAATTTCTTCAAAACTTAAGACTTGAATCATAACACAAATATCTATTTAGTGAAATACGGTATAACATGTGGCTTATGCCCAACACAAAATGAAAGAGTTATCAAACAAGTTATTAATTTTAATTACATGTTTGTGGTCTTTTTAAACAGAAAACAAGAAACTGACAACGAATAGGACAGGAACTTACCAGGGTCACCATTGACAGCACTGATGAGCTGCAGGGAGACCTTTTGTCCAATAACCTCCTCAATCCGATCGACAAGTGGCAGACTAAAGCCGTCGAAGTCGAGGAGGCTTTTCTTCATCAGCACAACAGTTCCCTTGATCTTCTTCTCATCATGTTTGCTTCTCTTGTTGCTGTTTTCATCAGTGTTTGGATCCATGTTGTTTTCTGGACTTTTGTCCCACCAGAATAAGAAGTTGAAGCAGCCAAAGAATATGAAACTGAAGATGAGAGACTTGGTTGGTGATGAGGAATGGAAGAGGGTTGGTAGCATTTTTTATAGGCAAATGGCAAGTGATGACTGAGAAGCTTCACTTCTTCTCTCTCATAGGAAGCTGTGTTTTGAAGTTTATGACTTTTGGACATGGATCATATTGTCATATTGCATATATATATATATATATTGTTTTGATTTAGTCTAACCTTATAAGAGGATTGATAGAGACCTTATTTTAATCATTTTGTGAAATTTCATTTAGCCCATTTGGCAAGTTAGTTTCTTTTGTCAAAGTTAGTTAAAATGTCAGGAAAAAAAAAAAAAAGAAGTAAAAAGGTGATTAAAAATGTAAAAGAAGTTACTAAAAAAAATGTCAAACATTTAGGTAAAAAAAAAAATCACTAAAAAAGTAAAAAATAAAATAAAATAAAAAAAACCACTAAGAAAAAGTTCAAATGTTTAAGTAATTTAAACACATTGTTTGGTTTCGTTTTTCTGAAAATAGTTTTCAGAAAATTCTACTTTCTTGTTTTTCATATATATTTTTTATTTTTACTGATTTTTTAAAATATTTTAGGCAATTTTTTTTTTAATTTTTAGACACACTTAACATAAATACACATAAAAAGTATAATTTTTATGAAAAAATCTTTTAAAAATTTAATAAATACAAAAAAAATACGAAAATTTGATATATTTTTTGTATTTTTATATATTTGTTAATTTTTTAAAATATTTTTCACAAATTTTTTACTTTTTAGATACACCTAAGTAAGGTGCATTTAAAAAAGTAAAAAAATGTTTAAAATTTTAAAAATATTCACTAAAAACAAAAAAATACTAAAATAAAAAATTCAGTTTCAAAAAATTTAATCTAAAAAATCCAAATTAAACACATTGATTATTATTTTTTTCACTTTATAAAGAAGTAAAAAAAATTATTAAAAAAATTAATTCCCAAAAGGATTATTTTATTTCTTCCCAAACTGGAGGGCAATAAAGTAAAAGTACCCAATTATTAATTTTATCCAATGCTAAAATATAGATCCAATTACCAATTTTGTCCAATGCTAAAATATAATAGTTGTACATGAAATTTATGTAATTTTTCGCAACTCTCACTCTCGCCCTCACGTGAGTTGTCAGAGGATTTACGAATGAAAAAAATTGAAAAATGAAAGAAAATGAAAGATGGAGAAAAATAACTATTACATCACTTTCCTATTCCCCACCCTTTTGTCCTTTTGTGTGAAGGGCAATAAAGTATCCAATTATCAAAATTTGTCCAAGCCCAAAATATAGATTCAATTTGGAAAATGATGTAAAAATAGAACTCAATTTGTTGGTCCAGTGATGTGTTTTGCATATTAATAGTTAGAAGTAATAATGTTTTACCTTTAATGTCAAAAACTTGAGGTCACCAAGAGTTTGATATCTTTTGTAAAAATTGATTTATTTTTCCTTTATTACGAAAGTTGTATGTGATTATTATTGATTGTTGGCTGGACTTGGTGCGTTTGGTGGATTGATTGTTAGATTTTGTTAACTTTCTAATTATTATGGATTAGAGATTTATTTGATCATATATATATATCATAATGTAATTACTCTCCTATCTATTAAAAAAAAATTATATTATTAATTTTGCTTAGTGGTAAAACATAAATAGTTTTGCATTAAATTTGGGACATGTTGAAGTTACAATCTTCCTGAAGAGAGTTTATTCAGCAGTTTAAGGGTTATCTTAAAGTGAAATTTAAGATTTTATGTTGAAATATAAAAAATAATAAAGAAAATAATAATTGATGATTGGCTGATAGTAGAAATACGAGTGCCTTGAAAGCACCTTATGATTTTTCCTTCCACAGGCCTCGTAGTTGGATTGATGAGGCAACAAAATCTAAAAACTTTGGGAGAAAAAAAAATAAAATGAAAGATATAGGAAAGTAGATTCTATATACAAGACTTTAAGGGAGCTTTTGGTGACGTTTATATTTTTTTATTTATGTTTATAAAAATTTTATAAATTATTTTTTGTTTATTTTTAAAAAAATATAAATTACAAACACATTTGGTTTAAATAAAATGTTTGAAAATTTTAAAAAATATAAACTAAAAAATATATTTGCCCAAGCCTAAAATATTTATATTTATTTTTTATTATTTATGACAATGGGATCATACACATTATAATTAAAAAAAAATAATTGAGAAAAAAATAATTTGAAAAAAACAATTAAAAAAATTATTTGAAAAAAAAATTTATTAGTCAAATTTTTAAATTTCTGTTTAAAAACTAATGTAAACTCATTTTTTGAGTGTAAGTTTTTTTCTTAAATTTATAAACTGAGACAACCATTTATAAACCAAAAAAATTATCAAACAAGTTTTTATGATAGTTTTTAAAATTTTTGTAAATATAAACTAAAAACTAAAAACGAAATAGTTAACAAACAGCCTAGGGTTCGTTTGGAAAGTGGGTTAGCTTTTTGACTTTTTGGCTATTTTAGCTTGGGGCTAAAAAATCTCGTTTGGGAAGGACTTTTGACTTTTTTGACTTTTTATGAGAGAAATAATGTAATGATTTTGAGTTGGATGTAATATTTTGTCTTATTAAACTTAAAAAGCTTATTTTATTTTTTTTGTAACTAAAATAGTTCCAAACTCACCCAACCCATTCTTTCCAAATGAAGCCTGAGATGTTTTACAATATTAGTTTTTTGAAGACGTAAGTTTCCCTCACTAATATCATCAAATTGGTGAGTAAACAGATTTCCAACAAACCATCTCCAAGATAAAATTGGTGTCCTAACTGTTTTCAACAAAACGCCTCCAAAATACAATGAAATCAAGTATTGTAATTGTTCAACTGAATCTTACACCAACAAAGGACCAACAACATCTAGTGATTTTGCAAGTTTGCCAACCAGAAAATGGAAATCCCATTTTCTACTACAGATAGAGTACCAATAATGAGATCTTGAAGTAAAAAGAGTAATAATGATATACTTATACATATTCTCAACAATAATTTTTTATTTTTATTTAATAAGCTATTGGTTTAATAGGTTACATCATTCATGCTTAGTGTTTCAAATATAATGGTAAATAAAACATGATAAAAAAATATAATTATCATATTATTATTATTGTTCTTAATGCAGTGAAAAAATATATAAGATAATAAATAAAATGCGATAAAATTATTTTTAAAAAAAGAGAGCCTTGTGCATCTAAAAAAGAATGCTTTTAATATTGAAGGAAGTGCTTAAAATGTTAGAAAAAAAATGATAATAACACAAAATAATTATGAAGTGACAAAAGTATAAGACTTTCTTGTACAATTTAATGCATAAATTGCTTATATTTTTATTATTTTACAATTATTTTGCATTGATACTATTTTTAATTAAAAATTATTTTAAAATTATATTTAAAAAAATGTGAATGGAATTTATTTTATCACACTAATAATTTTAATTCTAAACCATGTATTTTACTTTTCAGAATACTTTTTAAAGGGCTGTGCTGCAGACCTCTAATTAGAGGTGCTGCAGTACAGCACTAATGATGTGTCAAGGTATAAAAAAAAAAAAAAAAAAAACAGTGAAGTAAAGACAAAAAAAAAAGATAGAAAAAGACAAATTAGAGGTGTTTTAGTGGTCCTTTTTTAGAGGTATAAATCATTTTTGCTTTTTAAAAACAATATATATGTTAATTATTTGGTAGGTAGGGTGAGAACACTTTTATGGGCATTAAAAGGGCTGCTTTGAACAATGGATCTTAAACCAGAATATGATTCCCCAAACTTTTTTATTGCACTAAAATATTCCCCTTGTTATTTGCATCTTATCAGCACAAATCTGAAAAGTTTTTTTTATGAAAATTACTTAAGAGTTAAACAGTAAATATATATATACAAATATAAAAGAGTGCAAATGAGACTTGTACCCTTACAATTTTTTACTTACATCATAAATTTACTTGTATTCCTCATATTTTTATAATTTTTTTCTTATGTCCCACTGCCAAGTATTTTCCCAAATTTTTTCTCCAATCTAACGCAAAAAAAACTGGCTCAATTTTAGTGTTTTTTTTTTTAATATTATTTTTATTTAAAAAAAACAAATATATCTAGGCAAAATTATTACTGTGTAATTAAAGGTCAACTCTTTTTTATTTTATTTTATTGGTAGGTGGGTCCAACCCTTTAATAAATTCCAACCAAACAATGTCCTTGTCTCTGTCACATTTCCCATCTTGAGTTTTTTATTTTTTTTTTTAGGATTTAAATTCTTTTAAGTTGGGCATCTGGAGAGAATAGTTGTGTTTAGTAAATCAGTTTTAGAGTTTATTTCGATAATCTGAATTATTTATTTTTTAGGATTTATTAAGTAGGATATATATGTAAAAAATAAAAATAATTGGATATCAGTAATTATATATTTAAATCACATTATTTTTTCAAAAATAACTATTTATTTTTTGTAATATAAATGTAATTTAAATATATAATTATGAATATTTAATTATCTTAATTTTTAGTATAAATATTCTACTCAACTGTTAAAAGATGAACCGTCTAAATTACTAAAATCGATAAAAAAAAAAATAAAAAAAATGAGCTCATCAAACCCCTTTTGTAATACATATATATTAAAAATGAAATAGAAGTTTACAAGTGGTTTAATCATGTGCAATGTTCCTTTCTTATTAAATTCAGATACTAGTAAAAGTCATGTTCACACTTAATTGAAAAGATAAATAGTTTGTCTCTTCCAATAATTTAGTCAATTACAAATCTAAAAAAAATAATAAATTTAGTCAATTAAAAAAAAAATTGTAAAATTGATTTGATGATTCCGATTGACAAAACTTATTTGCATTTTATGTAGTTTAAATTTCAAAGAAAAATGCTGTGTCATTAGTTTTTTAACACTATTTTATATCACATCTTATGTAAATACTTATGACTGGTTTTTTTTTTTTATTTCAAAATAAATATTAAGTAATTAAAGAGAATAAATAATATATTGTCATATAATAAGGTGATACAACAGGGAGAAAAAAAACAGAAAAGAAATACAAATATATAAATAAAAAATTGCCAGTTGTGATTTTCTCTATGATATGTGATAGAGAAGTTAATGGGGGTACTTACCAATTAGTCCTATTAACTAAACTTATTTACCTATAGGTTCTAACTAATAAATTTAACATTATAAAAATAAGAGAGTGATAAATTTATCACTAAAAATTTATTCATAAAAACAAAGAGACTGATAAATTTATCACTATAAATTTATTCATAAAAAAAAAAGACTGATAAATTTATCTTTATCACTTAATAAATTTATCAAATAGGACTTAATGGATAATAAGTCTCTAAAGTAGGACCTATTGGGTAATAAGTCTCCAAAGTAGGACCTATTGGTAGTTTACCCAAGTTATAATGGGTGGTTAAGTGCAAGGCCAGTAGATGCTTTATCAGTATTTAGGTCTCTTTTAATGTGGAAAAAATTAATTTATTAACTCGTTCACTTATTTGGATCATATCTTTTTATTCACGTTTAAAAATTAAAACAAATTTAAAAAAGCCAATAAGTTTGGTTTTTTTTTTTTCCTCCCAAAACAAGCCTTAATTGGTAAATAATTTGACAAGCGAAATTTTTTTGGCACAGACCTACCAACAGAGCCAAATCAATAAAAGGGAAATAATAATTATTTATTTATTTATTTATTATTATTTTCTGATACAACTGTGGTGTTATTTCTCCATCAATAAAAATAGGGTAGGTACACTATATGATGCTGTTGGTGGATCAAAGTATAAATTCTCCAAAAATGCCTCATACACCCAGTAAACACTACACCCAGTGACACCCAGTGCCACGTGTCACTGGGTGATTGGCCTGAAATAAAAAAAAAAAAAAAAAAGGAAAAGCTGACCAGTGGGGGAGCCCCACGTCACTGGGGGTCAACCCCCACTGGGTGTACCCAGCAAGGTTGATAAATTCTCTATGTGATATAATTAGATGAAAATCATGAATTGACTCTATAGGCACAAATGGGCTGGCTTTTCTTGACTACTTGACACATCCACTGATTATTTGATAGTTTGAAAGTATCATCATGTGATATTTTATGATAATATAATTAGTAAAAAATTTAAAATATTATTTATTTATATTAAGTGATTAAAAAATATAAAAAAACATATAAATAATAATTAATAAAAAAATATGATCATCTAATTTTTCAAGAATATTCTATAATTTTCCTCCTCATACAATGTGACAAGTCAAGCTAAGTCAACACCACATTTCCAATGCATTTTAATTAAATTCCACGTTTATGTCCACACACAATGTGAAAAGTCAAGCAAGTCAACACCACATTTCCAATGCATTTTAATTAAATTCCGTCTATATATGACCTCATTTGGGGAGTTAATTATTTTAATAAGTTATTTTACTATTTTAGGGTCCGTTTGGGAAGAGTTTTTTCAGATTTTTTTGGCTATTTTAGTCATAAAAAATAAAATATCACATTTAACCCATAATCATTACACTCTTCTCTAATAAAAAAAAGTCAGAAAAATCAAAAAGTCCTTCCCAAACCAAGCTTTTTAGCCCAGGCTAAAATAGCCAAAAAAACTAAAAAGCTAAAAAGCCAACCCACTTCCCAAACGGAGGCTTAATAAGTTAAAATTTTTGTGTTTAAGAAGATGGTTGAATTTTTTTTATAGTTGAATGTGATTATTGAGAGAAAAAAAGTGAAATGATTATGAATTTCATGTGACATTTTATCTTATTGACTATTTTAACTTATTTTATCTTTTTATAAATTTTAGCCAAAAAAAACTAAAACTCACTTACCAAACAGGGCCATAATGTACCAGCCTAACCTTGACGAGTTGTTTGGAAATTTCAAGAACAGGGTCAACTACAAGTCTTCAATCTGAGTTGTTTGGTAAAACAAAAAGGGTCAGGCTCAAAGGGTGTGTAGCATTTAGGGTGAACAAATTTCTGCTTCATGTCGGGCCTAATTTAATTATTTCAAATTTAATTTTAAAAAATATTCAGGTCTCATTTGAAAAGTAAGTTGAGATTAATTTAAGAGTTGTTCAGGATGATTTGAAAAAATATATTTCTTGATTTTTTACAAAAATATGTGTAAAAAAATAGACAGATAATGTGACTTAAATAAGTACACTTATTTAATTTATACTAAATAGTACCTTAGTCTATTAAAAAACAAAATAGGTTAAAGTCAATAATACAAAATGTCACATCCAAAATCATTTTATTTTTTTTTTCACAGAATTACAAAAAAATAAAAGTTCTTCCCAAATAAAACTTTTTTAATTAGATTAAAATAGTCAAAAAAATCAAACTAAAAAAATTATTTCTTAACGAAGGCTCAAATCCTCATTTGACAACATCACTTTTTAGTCTAAAAGCTAAAAAGTTACTAAAAAAAATTAAAAAGCCAACAACCTATATTAAAAAGTTAAAAATTCTATTTTCTCTCTACTTTTTGCACATCTTTTCGTAAAAAATTAAAAAGTCATCCCAAACATACTAGTTTTTTTTTTACATCATAATTTAGTAAAAAAATTACTAAAAAAACATATTCCCAACGAGGCCCACTTAATTCAATAAATATGAGTTATTAATTTTTTATTTTTTATTTTTGTCTTGAATATATATTAAATTATTTAGATTCTTTATTTAATATTTGAATTTTGAATGTTAATAAAATTTGGTGGTAAAATAAATATAATTTTTAATAAATGTTTTAATTTAAGCTCCAGAATGAAGTATATATATATCCTTTATATTTTTTTCTTTATGTTATAAGTAAAATTATATTAAATTATAATTAATATTTTATAAATGGGTGGACCAAGCTGGATCTTTTTATCCGAAACTCAGCCCGAATATTAAATAGGTAGGAAATCTCAATCCAACCCGATACTATAGACAAAATAATTTTTCCAACCTTAAAATATCAAGTTGGGTTGGATTGGGTTGGGTGGGCCATCATACTGATGGCCACCCCTATCATATATTTTTGTGATAAATATTATGTAATCTTCTGATAGAATTATGACAATTTATAATTTAGAAATAAAATTACATATTTTTGTGATAATATTACTCATTTTTATGACAATGTTATGCAATTTTTCATCAAAATAATTTTGAATCACAAAAAATGTAACATTATTACAAAAAAAACGTAACCACAAAAATGCGTAATTTTATTTTTCAATAACAAATTATCGTAACTCTACCAAAAATTTATAGTAAATTTACTACAAAAATATGTAACATGCACATACATACATGTAGAATATTGGGTCCGAACTGTTTCTAGTCCAAATCTGGGACAATCCGGTCCAATTTGGCCCATTGAGTCTACTTTTGGGTCTATTTTCGACAATCAGAACTGTTCACATTTTAGGGTTTCTCGAGTATATTATTCTTGTAAAAAATCACGTCGATCGGATAACGGATATTATATATTCGAATCACTTTTATCTAGAAAAAAATGGACAGTTAAAAAATTAACGATTCATAAAAAAAGTGATATGAATACATAGTATTCGTTATCCGATCGACATGATTGTTTACAGAGATAATGTATTCAACAAATTTTAAAATGTGAACGGTTCGGATTATCGAAAAGAGACCCAAAAGTGGGCTAGACTGGACCCTTCAGTCCAGATGGTGGATTGGAGGCAAGCCCTAGCCTAGAATATTCCCTTATTTTTTTGTATGACCAGAAATGTAACACCCCACTTTTAGTTACTTGGATTCTATCACCAAACCATTATTATAGATTCAATTTCAGAGATAACATGTGGAAACTCTTTATATTAACAAGAACACATAAATAAAGATTCTCTCATCCACATACAATATGAATTCAACAGGAGTTATAATTAAATAAATTGCTCATAGGCTTACATCTTTTAAATTAAAAGAAATGGTTTAACTCTTTTACATCAATGATATTCCGCCCACAAATAAAAAGCCCCGTGGCCAACAATTAAGGATGATCCTCGATCTTGAACACTTCTTAGCATCACTTGAAAAGAATTAGCAATGTGGGATGAACATAAAGTTCAGTAGGAATTCCAACGTGATCCTAAACAATAATAATATACAAATAGCTATGATCATGAATACTTTATATCATATCATATACATAATGTGACGGTTTATATTGAAAATATATTTATACAGGTACTTTTCTCAAAATCATTCAATTTACCCAACAACACGAACAATTAATTTTTCTTTCTCATTTCCTATTTAGAAATAACGCATCACAACTGGTTGTTTGTTTTTTTTTTAAAAAAAAAACTTTCACAAAACCTGATTACTTCTCATTATTTACGCCCAATACAAAACATACGTTCATTTCTGATACATTCATTGTTGGAAAAAATGATTTTATGATGACTTTAATGTGAAATTAAAGTAAGTCCCAACTATTGGTTAAGGTGAGATTAAATGGGTTTAGATCATTTGTAATAAGGTCTTTACATCACAAAAAGGATGACCAAAAACTATTAAGAATTGAATGAGAGATTGTCTCATAAAGTTGACCTCCTGAAGAGGTATTGGGAATTGTGTATAACTACCAATCCCACATTGATTGTAGAGGAAAGTTTTGATGAGTATTTAAACCTTAAGATTTTGATAAGGGCATGAGTCCTTTGGGGCATCCAAATTTTCCGAAGGAATGGAGTTATGGATGCTTCAAGGATGGGTTTGGGCCAAGATTATGCTCCAAGTTGGTTATGGCAAAATTGCCACACGCACGCGGATGCGCGCGCGCCGCCTACCAGCCCGGATTGGGCGAGCCGGGACCGTGATCCGTGGGTGGTAGATCTTGGGCTTGGGCTTGGGCTTGGGCTTGAAGGAATGTGTTAGGTTTGGGCTGGATCGGATTGGTGCTCCACCAACCTAATCTTTTTAGGCCAAGTCTGCTGCAGATATGTATATACACACGTGTATAGTGTGTAACTTACACATTGAATCCCCATTAATTTTGTGCATTACTCTAGCAGTTTTGCAGGAGTAATGGGCATTAGTTGCTAGTCTTCATGGCTGAAGGCTCCTCCTCCCTCCCCCATGGTGTATAAATAGAAACCAACCTCTTTGGTTGCCAACACAGATTTTTGCCTTCCAGAATTATACAGTCAATTTGTTTGCGCTTATAATTTTCTTCCTATGTGAGAGAGTGCTACCATTGTCTCTTCGTCAAAGCTAATAGAAGGTGCTTCTGCATTAGCCGGTCTAAACCATCGTATCATGGGAGACAGAAATCGACGAACCTCTAGCATCCACGGTGAGGCGGCTAATCTATTTTAAGAAGGCTGTGGTACCACACAGGCTTCGGTTTGATTCCTCGTCTTTCAATATATTATATGTTATGTATTTCTGTTTCATGTTCCATAATGTAATTTATCAAATATAGATTTATTTGATGTTCTATAATTTAATTTATCAAATATGAATTTATTTGTTTTGTTTAATTACACAATTTGTACAACAATCTTAAAACATATTATGTATTTCTCTTGGAAAAATTAGATAATTAGATTCATATGTATTGTGTAAGAATTTGTGTTACTATTTTTGCCCTCAACAGCCGAACCACCTGTATGGTTTATATTCATGACACCTGTATGGTTTATATTCATGACCAGTTTAATTAGAGTCTCAATGTCTTTGTATAAGGAAAAAGATTTGTAGCTCGAAAGTTCTGGCTCGAGTGGCCCGAAACTCAGTCCAAAAGTGAGTCAAATATATTTCTGTTAATATTTTCTCTCTCCCCCTCTCTATGTTTTACTTTCTACCTCTATTTGAAGCCAAAACCCATTGAAACAGCAGCAGCTCTCATCCTATCAGCAGATCTCTCTCATTCCAGATCACTCTCACCTCTACTCAACAGATCTTTCTCATCTCAAATCTCTCATCCTAGACCACTGAGAAACAAAATTTTCTTTATTTTATTTTTATCCACGGAAACCTTCTCATCTTCTGCCCCTCTCTCACTGCTTTTACTTTGTTTTGTAAGTGTTGGGGATTATGGGGGACATTGCCATCATTTTTAACTGGGTTGGAATAAGGAAACAGTGCCCATGACCTGTAGATTTTGATGCGTACTGATTGCAAATATTCTTGTAGGGCTTTGTTCAATATAGTTGGTTCCACCGAGATCATGTAGATTTTGATGCCATTAAGGACCCAACCTTTCTCCTCCTTATTTAACTGTGTCTTTATACACCAATAAAAAAAAGTTCTGCAGCATCATGGTTGTAGTGTTCTTATGTGTATTTGTACTCATACATAGTTTTTATGTGAGAATGTGAATTTAAGATATATAACAAGAAACAGAATAATTTGGTAAAATAAACCAAACCCATTATAGAAAATTGAAAGAAGACCCATTTACCTCTTTCAGAGAAGATACCCATCAGATCAGAGCATGAAAGAGATAAATCTCCACCAAATTGCAGAAGAAAAACCCAACACTCTCATTGGAGAGAGAACACCTTAGTGTGGAGTTTATGTGCCTGAAACTTTACAAAGATTACTCTGGAAAATAGGTAGACTGATGAGAGAGAATACCATATTCTTGTGATTTGAGTTTTTATGGGAGACGGTGCTCCTCTCTCTCTCTCTATCTCTCTCTAGTCTCTGTTCTTTTTTTTTTTTGGTTTTTCAAATGAAATGTGTGGGTGTGGTAGTTGAGTTGAGCTCGCACACACACACACAACAGATAGAAAATAGAATTCGAGCCACTCGAGCCGCATGGTTTCGAGCTACGTAACGGAGCCGTTTGTATAAATAGGCTACTGTGTGGCAGGTTCATTATGTTGTTGCTTTTGTGAATCTTACATAATAATGAAATTATATATATATATATATAGGCATGCTACTGTTCGGGATCATCTATAGGAATACTAGTATAGGAATTGTAGCATCCATAAGGCCACTTTTACATATATCAAGGTCATGATTAGAATTTAAATAAATAAATATTTTCTTCATGTTTTATTTTGCATCCAATTTATTTTTTGCATGAAAAGAAAATTAGGTTGTTGATGATTAAATAACTGGTCTATTGTTTGTCTTAGATGCATAGTTTTATGAGTATGATTTTTAATTTCCTACCATGCTTTGCATGTTTTATTTTATAGCTTTATAATAAAATTTGAATGCTCATAAGTGATTAAATTAAAATTGACATGCTAATTAGTTTCTACTTTTTGAGTATAAACACATGATCATTAGATCATAGAGTTGTAGCATAATTTGCATGTTCTAATTTTTCTAGATTTTAGTTTCTAAATTTTTAGTTTAATAGAATTATTTGCATGTTAATTGCTAGAATAATTTATAAGTTTATTACATGTTCATTGCATTGGTAAAAATTTCATATTATTATTGCCTATCACGTTGTTAATTGAAGTATTTGGAGTTATAGAGTTTTGTAACTTGTCTGAATTTATGTGCATGATTATTGTGGTATGATTTCCTATAACTCTTGTCAATTAATTTTAATTTAATTTTTAGAGTTATAAGATTTGTAATTTATTTAGGAGTTATAAGTTTAATTGTATAACTTATCTAGCATTTTAATGTTACTTAATTTTGCTATTTAATTAATTTATTGCATTTACAGTTTTGTTAGATTATTTGTTTTGTATTTTGTTGTGTTTTTCTGCTAACTTACTTTACAGGCATACCTATGCGTAAGGGAATGGAAAAATATATATATATATATATAAATCCAAATGAATAAAATTTGGGATTGCAATAAAATTTGGACTACTAACCTTTTGATTGAACATAAATACCTAAGCGAGGAAAAGAATTTAGAGGAGAGGAAAAAAATTTGGATTGGTCTACATTAGTTTATATTTGAAACAATTTTTTGTTTGGATTTAGTTGGTTATTTACCTAATTTTTTATGCAAGTTTGTTTGCTTGTATTGTTAGAAGCATTTTATATGCGTGTATTTGTTATAGCAATTTTTTACATTGCTTGTAATGTGGTTAGCAATTTTTAAATTGCTTGTTAAGTTTGGAACTTGGTTTGGTTTTCTGTAATATAAACTAAAATGTTTAGCCTTGGCTAAAGAGTATTTCTTATTTGTTAAAAAATGACAACTAAGACGGATTTGGTTTCAAACCTTTGGGGCTTGAGGAAGTCTTTTGGGTTTAATTGTTTTATTCTCAAAGTGTTGGAAAACCAAGTTTAGAGAAAGTATTTGGTTATAATCTAATTATTTCCAAAGTGTTTTGGTTTTGAGAACAAAAACCAAAATTTTAGTATTAACTAAAATATTTTTGATTTTTATTCAAAAATAATGGGCTCAGTTCTAGGAGTACCGGTTAACTTTTATAAGTGGTATAATTCTGTTAGCAAAGTTTATTTGCTTGGGAATTGGTTTGTTTTAACTTGGTTTATCTGCTGAAAAACTTAATTCTAAATTTATTTCCTATGGACTAGGAGTCAACATGCACTTGAAAGTTTTGTCTAAGGTTAACTGGGACCGATGTGACCCCTCCAGTCTTCTTAGAAACTTTCCTGACCATGTCCGATTTTAGGGTAAGTGGTGAGATCAGTTTTGAATTCAATTTCAATTTGTGTATTTTCTAGTGTTAAGTTTAGTTTCTGGAAAAACAGAATAATGAATTTCTGTTGTGATTTTTCAAAAATGGCTTCAAGAGGTTACAACAGAAATATTGTTCCACCTGACAACCTTAAGCCTTGCGGGGTTCTTAAAAGAAGATCTAGAGAGATCAAGTGTGATTAAAGGAAATTATAAGATTGCATGATAATATCTCAGAATTAATTAGAGGTAATTAGTATGTTATCCTTGTATTAATTATAGCATATATGATTGCTATGTGACTTTACTTGAAAGTAAAGATGAGACAATTCGTTAGGGTGAGTGAATATATTTTTGAATTTTTAAAATTCCAAATATATTATTAAATTGGTGGTTCCTAGTGAGTACAAGATCACTGAACACAGAGATAGAAAACTAGTGGTTCCTAGGAGGTTTAAGACCACTGGTTACACAGTTACGAGTTTGTGGTTCCTAGTAGTGAACAGATTACTGATCACATGTCAAGACATTATGGTTCCTAGTAGTGGAAAGGCTACTGATCATATGTTAAGACATGATGATTTCTAATAATGGAAGAGTCTATTGATCTTATGTTAGGACGCTGTAATTCCTAGTAGTAAAGTGACTATTGATCACAGGTTAAAACATTGTGATTCCTAGTAATAGAAAGTCTACTGACCACATGCTGAAAAATTAGTGATTCCTAGTGATAAGACTACTGGCCGTGTTATGGAGTTCTGAATAGTAGACTATTGAACACTGGATTTGTGTCTCTTAAGGGTGTGTTTGATTGGGGGGATAAGGGGGGGACTATCCACTGTTTGGACTCCATGTCCGGCCTCCCTCCTTATCCATCGTTTGATTTTTTTTTAGTCCGGCGGACTCCATGTCCGGCCGGACTCCATGTCCCCCATATGGGGGACTATCCTGTCCTGGGGGGGGGGGGTGTGGGATTGTTTTGGGGGGACTAATCACTATTGGGATTAGATGTGAAAATGACAATTTTGATCATCTACTATTTAATTATGTATTATATTTAATAAAATTCAATAAAATTTAAATGTCTCAATTTAAAAATAAAATAATTTTATTTAACTTTTTATTAATGTTTTATTTATTTAATTTTTTAAAATAATTTTTTATAGATATTTTATTGATGTTTTATTTTAAAATTTTGTTTATAATTTATTTAATTTCATTATTTAAATTGTAATAGGTGTTTTATTTAAAATTTTAATTAAAAAAATAATATAAATTTTTTATACAGGTTATACAGTATTTTATTAAATCAAATTTAGTGGTTATTTATTTATTTAATTGTGTAAAAAAATAAATTTATGTAAAAAAAATAAATTTAATTTATATTATTAAATTAATGATATTTTTTGTATGTAAAAAAAAAAACACAGTAACGTTTTGTATGTAAAAAAAATAATGATTTGTTATACAGTAATGATTTAAAACAAATTTTATTGATATTTTATTTATTTATTTATTTATTTTAAAAAAAAATTTATTTAATTAAAAATAATTAAAATATTAAAGATATGTTTAATATTGCTATTCCTTAGTAAATAATTGAAAAAGGGCAAAATAGTCTTTTGTTCATTTATCTTATCTAGTCCGTCCAACCAAACGTTGGATTCACTAAAAATAGTCCTTTCCAGACATCTAATCCCATGAAAAAACAAACACAGGATACATATCCAATCCGACCAAATAGTCCGGGGATTCACAGTCCCAGGACTCAAGTCCGATGGATTCTAATCCCGGTTATCCAGTCCGCCCAATCAAACACACCCTAATAGTAAGACTATTGGCTTTAGAGTGATAGGTTGGACTAAATATGTTTGGGTGCCTAATTCGATTGATGACAGTCTGAGAATGTATTTATTGTGATATGATTTTGAGAGTTTTATAATCATTGTGACACAAGGAATTGGTTAAAGACCCTGTATGAATTTTTGGAAAAGGCCAAAAGCCTTTGTATAAATTCTACAAATGTGACAGTGTCGTGCAAAAGTGGTGGAGCCCATACCCAAGAGAGTTCGGATAGGACCGAAGTTAGTGGATTGTATATTCATTAGCTATGCACATAATAGAAGTGGATGTCGATTTCTTGTGTTTAAATATGCTATTCTAGATATACACAAGAATACTATAATGGAATCAAGAAATGCATCTTCCTTTGAAAATGTATTTTCTCATCGTCTCCAAGAAGGGGTTCAGAGTTCCATGAAAGAAGTTGAAGATGACTATGATCACATGGATGATCAAGTCAATGATCAAGTCGATGACCAAGTTGAGGAAGTAGATGAGCCAAGAAGGAGTAAAAGGGCTAGGACTGTAAAGTCCTTTGGTCCGGATTTATTAACTTATATGTTAGAGGGAGAACCTCAAACTTTCCATAAAGCTGTGACTTCATCTGAAAGTCCTTTGTGGAAATAATCAATTAAGAGTGAGATTGACTCCATCTTATAGAACCATACTTGGGAGTTGGTCGATCTACCCCTAGGCAGTAAGGCTTTGGGGAGTAAGTAGATCTTTAGAAGAAAGATAAAAGCGAGAAGGCTTGGATTACAAAGCTAGGCTAGTTATCAAAGGATAAGTACAAAGCTAGGCTAGTTATCAAAGGATACAGTCAGCGAGAAGGCTTGGATTACTTTGATACGTATTCACCCATGACAAGGATTTCATCCATTCGCATGGTGATTGCGATAGTAGCTTTACGTGGTTCGGAGATACATCAGATGGATGTAAAGATAGCTTTCTTAAATGGAGATTTGGATGAAGAAATCTACATGGAGCAACCCGAGAGGTTTTCAGCTTCAGGACAAAATAAAAAAGTCTGTAAGCTTGTCAAATCATTGTATGGTTTAAAGCAAGCTCCTAAACAATGATATGAGAAGTTTGACAATGCTATGTTGTCAAATTGCTTCAAAACCAATGAGTGTGACAAATGCGTATATGTCAAAGAAATTGACAAAGGTTATGTCATTTTGTGTCTATAAGTTGATGACATACTTATTGTTGGTAGCAATGATGAGATGATTAGAATTACCAAGAGATTGTTAAACTTTAAGTTTGACATGAAAGATATGGGCCTTGCAGATGTCATTCTGGATATTAAGATTACCAGAACTTCTAGTGGTATTGTACTTTCTCAGTCTCACTATGTTGAGAAGAAATTTGAGAAATTTGGTAAATCAGATACAAGTGTGTCTAGGACACCGGTAGACAGGAGTCTACATTTGACCAAGAATAATGGTGAGAGTGTCTCTTAGCTAGAATATTCTCGGGTCATTGGAAGTTTGATGTATCTGATGAGTTGTACAAGGCCGAATATAGCCTACTCTGATAGCAGGCTTAGTAGATACACGAGTAATTCAAATGCCACTCATTGGAGAGGCATTATGTGGCTGTTAGGTTACCTACGCTACACCAGGGATTATGGGCTGCATTATACCAGATACCCAGTAGTACTAGAAGGGTATAGTGACGCTAATTGGATATTTGATATAAAGGACTCCAAATCCACTAGTGGTTATGTGTTTACCCTCAGAGAGGTAGCCGTGTCTTAGAAATCTTCCAAGCAAACGTGTATATCGAGATCAACGATAGAATATGAGTTTATTGTTTTGGATAAAACAACTGAAAAAGTTGAATGGCTTCGCTAGTTCATTGAGGATATTCCACGTTGGCTGAAACCTATGCCTACTATCGGTATTCATTGTGATAGCCAATCAATAATTGGACGGGCACAGAGTAATATGTATAATGGAAAGCCTAGACATATCCGTCGTAGACATTTTACTCTCTAATTAAGTTGTTTCTCTAGACTATGTAAAGTCTAAGGACAATAATGCGGATATGTTAACCAAAGGGTTAACTCGAGAGTTAGTAAAAACGTCGTCAAGAAGAATGGGGTTAAGGCCTTTAGTAAAGTTACCGGAATGGAAAACCCAACCTAGTTGACTGGAGATCCCAAGATCTAGGTTCAAAGGGACAACCTAATTTCGTGTAACGGGTGAGTCACTAAAGAGATAAATCCTCTTGCCTATTCATTTGTACAGTAATACCCTGTGGGTGTGAAGGTTAAACTAATGCTTTTAATGACCTAAGTGATATGAAGAATCAATCGTGGTATAGTGAGATACCTTATATAGGTCACCTATATGAGTACGAAGTGGGGCCGCTTCTTTAAGAATTAGTAAGGTCAAATTTTTTAAAAACACTCACTGAACTAGGCTAGTGTTCCAGGGCCATATCAGACACACCAATGAGAACAAGAATAATGGTTGGACTAACTCCTATGTGAGGTCTATTGTCTTAGTTTACACAAACGGCAGAACAGTTCAAGACATCACGTTCGCTGGTCAGTTAGTAAATCTGATAGGCTTTCACTACGAAAGGTTCAAGGCCAATATCTACCTTTTTTGATGCAGGGTTAGTCTGTGTGCTCTCTCTCCGAGTCTTTGTTGTAAACGTTGTCCATTTTCTTTATTCGGTCAATTTTTATTCATGTGGGGGATTGTTGAAAAAAAATGATTTTATGGTGACTTTAATGTAAAATTAAAATAGGTCCCAAACATTGGTTGAGGTGGGATTAAATGGGTTTAGATTCTTTGAAATAAGGTCTTTACACCACAAAAAGGATGACCAAAAACTATTAAGAATTAAATGAGAAATTGTTTCATAAAATTAATCTCATGAAGAGGTATTAGGAATTGTATATAACTACCAATCCCACATTAATTGTAGAGGAAAGCTTTGATGGGTATTTAAACATCAAGATTTTGATAAGGGCATGAGTCCTTTGGGGCATCCAAATTTTTCGAAGGAAAGGAGTTATTGATGCTTCAAAGATGGGCTTGGGCTAAGATTATGGTCCAAGTTGGTTATAACAAAATGCCCGGACTAAGCCGGGTCCTGGTCTGTGATCCATGGGTCATGGATCTTGGGCTTGGGCATGGGCTTGGGCATGGGCTTGGGCTTGAGTCTTGCTAGAATGGGTTAGGTTTAGGTTGGACCGGATTGGTGGTCCACCAACCTAATCTTTTTGGGTCAAGTCTGCTGCAGATATGTATATACACACATGTGTATAGTATGTAACTTACACATTGAATCCCTATCAATTTTGTGCATTATTCTAGTAGTTTTGCAGGAGTAATGGGCATTGGTTGCTAGCCTTCACAGCTGGAGGCTCATCCTCTCTCCCCCATGGTATATAAATAGAGACCAACCTCTTTGGTTCTCAACACAGATTTTTGTCTTCCAGAATTATACAGTCAGTTTGTTTGCTCTTATAATTTTCTTCCTGTGTAAGAGAGTGCTGCCATTGTCGGTTCGCCAAAGCTAACAGAAGGTGCTTCTGTGTTAGCCGGTCTAAACAGTCGTATCCTGGGAGACAGAAGTCGACGTACCTCCAACATCCACGGTGAGACGGCTAATATGTTTTAACGAGACTGTGGTACCACACAGGCTTCGGTTTGATTCCTCGTCTTTCAATATATTATGTGTTACGTATTTCTGTTTCCTATTCCACAATGTAATTTATCTATTTGATGTTCTATAATTTAATTTATCAAATATGAATTTATTTGTTTTGTTTAATTACACAATTTGTACAACATTCATCACATTCCCTTGGCCCTAAGTCTATGGTCAAGAAACACTGTCAACAATTCGTCCAATACGGCTATGTACATACATATATGTCCTAACATGAATACGAGATCAATACATCTACTGTAAAACAAAGTATAACGTAGCGGGTAAAAAATATCAGATCATACCTTTAGGTGTTAGAACCTGAAGCGAAGAATCTCGTGGGTAAATCACGTGCTTCTAATAATGCGAACAATGAACACCAGCAGTGGAGTGATACTATAATATGAGTATCACCTACACAAGTCACAATGTAGAGGCTGGATCGTTCTCATATGGGAGAGAGTTAGAGAGAGAGAGAGTCTGGGAAAAAAGATTATGGGTAAAAACCACATAACGTATCTGATTCAATATATTATATAAATATATAATAAGATATATAACCATATATATCAATCTATCCATATCAGTTGATATAATAGATATAGATATCAAGAGTGGTTATCCAAATAAGTTTTGAATTCAAATTCAAACTTACATGGATAAGGTTCAAAAGATTCAAAGGGTCATGCCATATGGGCGCCCAATTTCTAACATCTTCCACTCGCACATGAGTTGGCATGACATTGCCACATCTCTATCTCAATCTCCCCCCAAAAAAGAACAATCTTATACTAGCCAATGCACCGTGCGACCGCTGAGAATACCTACATATGGGAGCTCTATACTAGAAACTCAAAAATGAGCCAGCATAGAGACATCAACCCAAAAATAATAATGTCTCATGTACCCCAGACTGATCTAATTACACTGGTCCAAAAAAAAAAACATCTCTAATCCCTCAAAAGAGCATGTTTAACCTTATCAATTCTTGTAATATATTCACACTCAATCCGCCTCTCATACAGAGCGGTGTGAGTTGCCAGCAGTGAGTATACAACAGTGGTGTAATACTAGATGATCTTCCCTTTGCTCTCATGCCATTTAGTTTATGATTGACCGCTTTTCCAATGATGTCCCTTAAAGCCGAATCATACATGACCACAGGCAACATACCAAAGTAGCAGAATATCAACCCCTTACCTTATAACATAGTCAAAGGTCACAAAAGAGTACATAAATGAAAGTCAAAACAATAATGACACGTAAGACTCACACGGTGAGGAAACAAGGATCCATTCTCTCACCTCATTACTTGGTCGCCAAGCACATATAGTATGAATACATGTTACGGTCGAGTAACTCTTCCAAAAGAGTGACGTCATACTCGATACATCGTACAGATCTTAGTCTAATCACTTTCTAGCGCCTAACCCGAATTCTCTATTTGCTCGCCTTCTAGGCGTCAAATGAGATCTCGCATCTGGCTAATCATAACAGGCACAACATGGAAAGTGGGTACTAACATCCATGTTTGGTCCTTAACATGACATCATCTTGATTGTAACCAAGGCGACATACATAGTGGATAATTTAAGCCTCTCTTGGCTCTAAATAAAAATAAACCACTAGTTTCATCCTTGCTTGCTCCCAAGCGCCAAGGGCGATTGCTCGTGTGAGTGAGCCAATCTTGCCTGCTGACATCATCATCTGCTAATTATTACGACACAAACCATAATAGTGCCAAAATCCCATCATCTCACAACAAATAAGTGATCGATTTAAAAAACACGACCACATCTTGCGCAATTCTAGATTCCAAACATAAGCCTTATCAGCACCTCTTGCGATAAGTATATACAACGGAATCCACCATGTGCACCTCACATGAAGTGGTTCAAGATCATTACCTCTTACGCAATAACCTCTCTAAAGATATTTTGGTGACCAATTTGCGTTTATTCTGGATGCACCCAACTAGTGCAGATGTGCCCAACTAGCGCATTGAATCTTATAATGGGCAAATTTATATACTACTAGTAAAGCATTCTATCCACAGTCTAATGAGTAAGGTCAATGTCTAAACAACTCAGTTGACCATTTACCAAAGATAACACTTACCATGCCGAATACGCCCACATAGCGTATTTGAGGCTCCCACAACAAAAAAAAAAAAGATCAAGGAATATAAGTCATCTGTTTCTCCCAAAGACAATCCGAGGATTCACTCAATAGCTAAGGCTCTGACTTTTACCAATAGGTAAGTCAATGGGTTTGCAATTTTGCATCTAGAATCATTCTAGGATATTCCTTACGTAAGTCATCAAAGATAAACTGGGAATTCTCCCAAAACAATCTCTAAGGATCGTACATCCAAGCATATAAATTATATCACCCATGTCCATCATATCTAAAATAGAGAACTGCCCACCCTAGGTGGCGACAACCTTATAAATTCCTGGCTTATAATGACTAAGTAAGGAAAAACTTTTTTTGGACCATTGATCATGCCTCAGTGGTCTTCATCGATCATTGTTGGCCTATCATAGCTTGACGAAATCTAAGAACCATTATTTGGATAACTGTTTTAGGCTGTAAAAGATTTATTGGAACTAGCAACCTTTTTGCGCTCCTAACTTTTCACCATAAAAACAGAAGGTAAATCCCTACGGATCTACTTATCCAATTCTCTAACGAGAAGTTGGGTCACAATGTCTACAAATCAATGTTCTGAACTTATGTCAATCATAGCCTAAGTCGAAATAACCTCACTCCCTAGGAGGAAGTCTTCTCATGGTCTACACTTTTCTCAATGGTGCGACTTTTCGATATCTAGCGAGCCTTATGCCTCAACAATGACTATCCAAATTGCGCATAACTTTAGAACAGTTTTGCGTCATAATGGAAAGTCAACCAAATTATAAAAATGGTTAATCCTCAAAGACTTTGTCTTAAACTGTGCAACGTTGATCCACTTTCTAAAAATAGGGGACTAGAGCCTTTGGCAGTATCCTAGGCTCTTTATCATCTTGCGAAGCAATCATGAATGTTTCCCTCTCAATCACTTAGTGATGATGTGGAAAATTTTCACATTCGCTACCACGCAACTAAGAATGGAGAGTATTCTTCTCTAATGGAGTAATCCATTAGTAGGCACATCACTCCCACTGTCCCTAGGATATTGGAAATTTCTTTCCATTCTCAACTAGGCTACATAAAGCGCTATACTTAGAATTCTCTATCTTATAGAGTTCCAAAACTCTATTCACGTCACTTTTACTAAGAAAACTTTATGTGACTTAGTTACACTACCACAAAGCTGCTTACCTATATGTACATGACCTGGAGGGTTTACAAGACAACATACAATAATGCGCCACATGACCCTATGTGTTTACAAGATAGTATACAATAATGAGCTATAGAACCTTAGGTCTTAACTTCGCAACCTTATGAGAAGTAAAATAAAGATAAGCTGCTTTGCGGTTACAAATCGCCTATAGATGGCTCTCCGCTAGCCCATTACTCAAAATGGAGTGTAAAATCTGATATGGAGGGCACTTAGTTAGAGATATAGGCAACAAACTAGTGCAATTCCCAATTAGGAAACATGTTGCGCCATTATCCACCTAACATTAACAATACTAAATTCCTTATCTCTACTACACTCTTGTGTTGCTGAGTACTAGGAATAATCAAATTTCTAAGCATCCATTTCTTTTCACAGAGCTTTCTAAAAAATAACTCAAATAGATACTCGCCACCTTGGTCAAAACTAAAGACACGAAAGTTGTTATCTAATTGATTTCAACCTCATATGTGCAATGTCAAAAATCATCTCAAAACTTTTGACTTATGGGAGATCAAATAGTCTTGACTCAGATGCGTATCGTAATCTATAAATGTGTCGAGATTAAGACTTAGCTATCATACCCTTACACATATCTAGTCACAAATATTATAGTGGACTAAATGCGCCAATACAAATGACCTTCTACGACTTTCCTACTTACTTGTGCGTAAACCACTGTGAACAAAGTTACACATTCATATGAGAGCAGGATGTCACAAGTGAGTGGGCCTGAGAGGGCCTACTCAAACCATCCATGTCATCTTCTCATTAATATGATTAAGTATAATAAGCCACCGGTTTATGACCAATGTCATAAACTAATTCCAATCATCCTAATCTGTGAGTTCTTGAAGACAAGTTTTAAAGGTTTGGGCCCAACTAGGTAATGACTCATGACTAATTCATATTCACTAGATCATAAAAGGATGTCATGGAGATAGAAAGTGCGCCTAAGTCGCAAATTTAACTAGTAAGTGCTAATTCCCTACACCTTCAAGTCAATTTTATTCTCCATACACTTTACTGCATTTAGTTGAAAGATGATAATACTCCTCTTGCCATCTTTGTTTCTCGCTTCATAGTTACTTGCAATTAATTCTACTATCCACAAGAAGGAGAGAATAAGCTATCAATCTATGACAGCTCCCGAAGTAACTTAAGCGCGAATTAGGCTAAAGAGTCTAATTCAACACAATGCTCTCACGAGCCATGCGTCAAATTCTTAGAGTCATTATAACCTTGTCGGCCTTGACCTTTTCATTACTATGCTGCAACATTTGCGCTTAGCAGTAAACGCTATTCAAAAACATTAGCCTAGCTAAGGAACCGTACAAAGAAGCACCTCATCATGTCTCACACTCAAGTGTGGAAACAGTAAGTGTCCAGACTTAGATAAGTTGGCAATGCTAATAGATTTTGCAGCCACTTGGTGCTAATATCTTCACTTAGTGTTAATAGATTTTTCTGCTACTAAGTGCTAATCTTTTAACTTCAAGTGATACTTTAATGCACACTATTATAATGCATGAAATTTTGCTCCATCCACTCCCAACAGTTGGATAGAGAGAAAAACACTGCTCATACTGGCTACTCATCTTACACTTAATGACTAATTCATTTAAGCTCTCATTTCTTGGATGACGTGACTCTTGAATGTTACTTCATCCAATGATGCAACATTATTACAAGTCAAATTACAAAGTCAATCTGTGCAGCTCAATAGTCAAGATCATATAGAGATCTATTGAGGGCTTACTAATTTCACAACTCCAAAAACTCGCCAATCAAAACTACGTAGTGTGCCTCTAACCATAGCGCACACATCAGTTTTTATTGTGCCAAACAAGGCAACAAAACCACGGCGACTTTGAGTCATGTTTCCTTACTTTGGCTTAATTAAGGTCTAACCTAAAGTCTCCAAGACTTTTGCTCATCTAAAGAATAGGATTACATTGTTCATATTTGAACATCTTTACTAAGTCTAGGTCAACCAAATTAACTTCCATAAGCTAAATCAATTTAGAGAGAAATTTACATTGGGATTAATTTGATTAGCATAATATAATTTTTCCGCACAAATCTAAATTAAATAGTGACAATATTACACAAGTCACAAGATCGAAAATCCGTTATGCTCGTAATTATCTCTTGTGCCACAGGTGACAATTATCCAAAATTTAATTTAATTTATGCACAAAATATTAGTTTTCGGGAGTAAATCTACAAAGATTTCTCTAAATCAAACAACCTCCCACTGATTATGGAATGTCTAAAAGTATGATAAAATATTCTAATTCCATACAATAGCATCATAATGTAGATTCACAATCAACTCATGCTATGTTACAATTAATAATGGAATTTAAACAAATAACAAAAATGATCATGCTATTCGAATCACAACATATTAGAAATTCTAGGCAAAAAACAACAATATGCTGTATTTAATATTCAGATTATGCCATAACAGAAAGTATATCACTTCTGGAATTTTCTGGTATTTTCTGGAATTTTAAATAATTAATAAACACACATGAAATCATAAATAAATATTTCAGAATCTAATAAAATGCAACAATCATACCAGTAAATAGTAAACCATAACAGTAGTCTACAATAAAAAATTCAGCCCCAAAAACTTAATAATGAAACACCAGATGCATTTTAAAGCAGAAATAATGAATTATTATTTCAGGAAAAATATTTTTTATTTTCATGAAATTTTGAAAATTTTACAGAAGATAGAAAATTTAATTCTGAGTCTAACAGTCCCAACCACGCTTAAAACAAAGCTATAACGAATTACTTATGACCATTTAACGCAATTCTGGATTAAAAAAAAAACAAATAGACCCTTATCCCCAGCTGTCAAACCAGCCAAGCTGGTGCAGAAAACGGCGCGGCTCGGCTCGGTGAGGGGCTCAGCACACAGCTCGCGCGTGGCAGCACACGTGGCGCGGTTCAAAGCGGCGTGGCTAACACGCGCGTAGAAGGGCGCAAGTCGTGCGCGTGGACGACGCGACAGCGTGTGGCAAAGCGCGCCTGGAGTGTGGCAGTGCGTGCCCGCCGCTGACGGGCATCATCTTGCGCGTGCAGCCTACGCGCCGCCTTCCAGGGTGTTTTCTAGTCCAATTTCAATACTGCCGGAGTCCATTTTTCAAAATAAAACATTTATGGTCTCAAAAAATGACATTTAATGAACATGAGGTGTTTTACACTCTCAATCTAATGAGAGTGGAAGTGCAGAAACCCTGCACTTCATCTTCCTCCTTCATTAATTTTCATGCATATAATGTGTATATATTTATATAAAATTATACACATGATTTAAAAAAAAAAAAAGCACAGCAATACCCATATTGGCTTTGATACCAGTGTAAAACCAAGTATATCGCAGCGAGTAAAAAATATCAGATCATACCTTTAGGTATTAGAACCTGAAGGGAAGAATCCATTGGGAAAATCACGTGCTTCTAATAATGCGAACAACGAACACCAGCAGTGGAGTGATACTACAATATGAGTATTACCCACACAAGTCACAGTGTAGAGGCTGGATCGTTCTCATATGGGAGAGAGTTAGAGAGAGAGAGTCTGGGAAAAAAGGTTATGGGTAAAAACCACATAACATATCTGATTCAATATATTATATAAATATATAATCAGATATATAACCATGTATATCAATCTATCCATATCAGTTGATATAATAGATATAGATATCAAGAGTGGTTATCCAAATAAGTTTTGAATTCAAATTCAAACTTACATGGATAAGGTTCAAAAGATTCAAAGGGTCATGCCACATGGGCGCCCAATTTCTAACATATATAATGATTACTACACTATCACATAAAACAACCCGACCTCACCCAACCATAACCATCACCTACTCATGATATACAAAGATACACCGAGACAAAATGAGAAACGAAACAATGCTCTACCAGCCTTAAGTATGGTAAGCCAATGATACACTTTTCTATAACGAAATGCCAATTTACCAGACACAAGCTGGAAGGTAATGGTACCTCTGCCAATTTACCAGACACTAGTTGGAAGGTAATGGTATCTCTACCAATTTCTCCGAGTGCTAGCTGGAAAGTACTGGTACTTTTCATTTTAAACGCGGCCAATTCTCTAAGCACTAGCCGAAAGGTAATGGTATCTCTCATTCTCAGCGTATGAACATTTCCAACCATCTCAACATATTAGAATGCATAATAACACAAGTGTACTACATACACAATATTATTCAACACAATAACACTATCCTCCATCGATGACCAAGGACAAAACCTCTAAGCATATGTATTAAATACATGTAAGACAACAATCCAATTCTCACGAGACCTTAAGTCCAATAACAATAATAATATGTAAAGATTTCAAAATCCAACCTCAAGTTCATTATTAATTTACGAAAGGTTATGATTTAATTTCTTTCCAAAAGCCAATTTTCCTTATTTTTCAATCTACACTACTTCAATTATTTTCTAAAAATTCATTATCTTCATTTAATTAAGAACCACATCCTTGATGCCAAAGCCACAATCCAATCCCACTCAACATGATTAATCCAAACAATTCTAATACCATGGTTACTTCTCCCTTTTAAATATTAACACAATTACACGATCCATATTAACAAAATACAAAAGATTATTCAACTTCCTCCCTTTTAAATCCATTAAGTCAATAATATTAAATTAGGGTTTTCCTTCCTCTCAACATAAACATGTTAAACTACTTCGCAATTAACCCAAACAACAACTAACTTAACAACTTTAATCACAAATATCAAACCATAGATCCATTTTCATGACTTTCAAGGAAATCCATAATGAATATGGTTTTTATGCAATAAAATCTACTACATGCCTATCTATAGATGAGGTATTAAAAATGAGCAAAGAAATCCCTACCTCTTGAAGCAAAGAAGAGACAACCCAAAAATCACCGGCGACGAAACCACAAACTACTTGGATCAAAAGGAAGCTCTTGACATGATCTATAATCTTTCTCAAAGGATCAAGGTGAAAAGATAGCTCTAAGTGAGTAGATCTAAAGATCTAAGTGAAAAAGTTTGAGCTTAGAGAGAGAGAGAAGAGAAACTCACGATATAGAGAGAGAAAAGAAAAAGAAAATGAAATGAACAAGTATTTGGAGTCTATTTATAGTAGCAAAGTAATAATAGAATAATAGCCCCAAAGTCAATGAAAAGAATAAGTCCAAATCTCCAAAAAGTAGGGCCCAAACCGTACCTAAAAATCTAGAAATTAGTCCCAGGGGTTGACCCCCAAGGCAGTGGTGTCGACTCTCAAGAAGAAATGCTAAGACACTAATGTATGCAGCAGATAAGGGTCTAGGAACCCGTGGTGTCGACCTTATAAACTAGTAGCAACACCCAGAACACAGCAGCAGACAAGGGTCAACCCCAAAACCCGTGGTGTCAACCCCAAAAACCAATAGAGACACCAAGAGTAAGGCAGCAGGGTAGCGTCGACCCTAGGAACCCATGGTGTCGACACCAACAAAATTTCTAAATTCCTAAAGAACTTTTCGACAAAATCAAGCGCAAATGAACAATCTTATCAAGTCCAAATCAAATTGTACTCCTCCAAAACCAAGATACAACAACTCCAAAGACTCCTAAAATGAAATTAAAGGAATTAAATACACTCTTCAATAGTTTAAAGGACACAAGTGCTACAAGAAATGCTAGTAATCAAGAAATCAATCACAGGAAAAAAAAATGTGCATTTTAATCTTATTATCTCACACTAAAAATAAATAGGCATTGATTAGTAAATCCTATATTGCTAGCTTGTGGGATGAAGGGTGGCTGCTATGCCATGGCATAACAGTTATTGTTGTGAGCACGATGGGACCTACTTCGGATCCTATATCGATAATCTAAATCATTCACTTTTTAAGGCATGTCGAGTAGAATATCTTTGTAAAAATTACATTGATTGGATGTCGGTAGCTCTATAAAAAAAAAATGATAAGCATGATTTTGATTATAAAATTGAATACAAATTTGATTTGATCATAGGGCTACCAATGTCTGATTAACGTGATTTTTTACAAGGATATTCTACTCGACGTGCCTTAAAAAGTGAATGGTCAGAATTATCAAGGTAGGACCCAGAGTGGGCTTCATAGTGTTCACAGTAGTGATTGCTGTGCAAAGAGGCACAATTGTTACCCTCCATTCCAACTTATGACACACTTAGTGTAACACCCTGAAGAATGCCATGTATTATAATTATATCATCATTCATCTTTGAATGCCTCAAGTCAAAATAACTATTCCATATCACAGGACACTCTAATTTAATTACCTTTCAATACTCTAGAGATAAAAACATGAATTGTTAGGATAACAATTTAGGAGTTGAATACATTAGCTAGAAAGCTTAGGAATATTGATGTTTGATAGAAAGCCTAAATAGCCAAGAAGAAGTTGAACATGGGACTTTAGTATAGAAAATTTGGATAAATATTGAAGAGTTAGGGAATTCCTTTTGGACTTGAGAATTGAATGCCTAGACAATTTAAGAAATCTCAAGTGAGAAGTTTAATGACTTTGGTTTAATGTATAGAAAAATTAAGTACAATTAGTAAAATTTAAGCAAGATTAATTAAGACCTAAGTAGGATTAATTGGGCTAATGAGGATTAGGAACTAAATATGATTAATTAGAACTAAGCTTGGTTAATTAGGCTAATGAAGCAATTAGTGAATTAACCTAATCAATTCCTACAAAAGAGAGAAAGTTGGAGAAAGATAAGATTTGAGAGGAGCTTGTTCTTGAGAGCTAGAGGAGAAGAAAAGAGAGAAAGAAGGAAAAAAGGGAAAAACCAAAGGAACTTCAAGGTTTGAGCTTAGAAAATCAAAGAAAAATCATAAAAATGTAAGAAACTCAATCCTCTACCTAGTATTGTTACTCTAATCTAGCTAGAAATTCATTTGAACTAAGATTTGGAAAGATTAAAATGAAGAGGAAATGAGAAAGTTTGAAAATTAGAAAAAGTTTGAAAGATTTGCATTAAAAACATATTTTGAAGTGTTTTTACCTTGAATTCATAGCATAAAAGTGTTTATCTCCAATATACCCATCATCTATTCTTGTTTGGGAATCTTAAACAATATGTTTTGAAAAGATTTGAATGAACAAAAATGAGGAAGATGAAAAAGAAACCAAGTTAGAGAATTCGTGGATTAAACATTGTTTCTAGTTAGTTTAATCTTGAAATCTGTGCAAACAAAAAAGTTTCCATGCATCTAGCACCATATTTACATGTTTTGGGACATTACATATATATATATATATCATGTTTTAGGGTTTGGAAGTGAAGGAAATCAAGTTAATTACCTCAAGAACTTGAAGAACAGTTTTAGTCCCGATTTTTGCTTACTGGGCGCTTAAGAGGTCACCATCGGGCGCACGAGTGCACAAAACACAATTTGCCTCCCTTGAGCCACCACTCAAGCAACCTACGCCACCACTCGAGCGGCCAAACCACCGCACGTGTGGCCAACCCTATTTCAGCCCACTTTCATGTCATATCTTTCAACTTCAAATGAGTATATCTCTCTCATCTGAGTTTGGTTTTAAGCAATTCTTGAGTCTAAATTCAAGCCCCAAAAGTCTAGTTTCCAATGATGTGGTCTCATATCCAAATTCTAAGTATAGAAAGAGATATGTCCAAATTAGTGAAGGCTGCTGACTTTCTTCTTAATCATTTCATGCTAATTCCTTTTCTAATTTAGTTTTCTTTCATTTCATCCTATTTCCTTCAACTTGAAACATCTAAATATGATATTTTTTAGTACAAAACATATGAAGTTGTTGTAAAGTACTTAGGGTTTTTCAATGTACACCTTAGCACATGATTAACACTTGATTAAAACTTGGATTTAGGCTTAGAAAGGAACTAGATGATCTAAGGAAAGATTAAGAAACACTAAACTAAGTTAGAACACTTGGAATGAATTTAGAAACTTGCTAGTGTAAGTGTTTTCAATATTTTGTTCATGTTTTGTGTAGAACAAGCACGGTTGGAGGAGAAACCCTTTGTTCGCAAGTCATTTGTGAGTAATATTATTGTAAAGTTATGTTCAAAAATTAGTTTTGAAAACTTGATTTTATGTCATTCTGAAATTATTATTTTGTTTATAAATGAATGAATATCTTGTATTTTGTTTAAATCTATCAATGGTATCCTTAGATAGTCCTAACCATTGGAGACAGTCTAAATGCACCATGGCCATATTTGACATCTCCTTCGCCACCTGAGAGTGGGTTGTTTAATCGGTGATTAAACCGGTTATTCCTTCGCTTCTCTCAAATGGATGTATTATGTTATCTTAATTTGATTATGAAATATTCTGAAGAGAAATGTTTGAATGCTTTTGAAAATATAATATGATGTTATGCTTTACAAATCTGATTGGAATTCATTCATTTACCATTTTATTGTAATATTATTCACTGGGCAATGGTTTATCCCTTTCCCTTATATATATATATATATATATATATGGGTGATGAAGAGTCTGGGTACGAAGAGAAGTTAATTAAAAGTCAGTCTTGTGTGCTTGTGCTAGTTTTGCAAAGCTATGCCATAAGTGTTGTATTTTATTTTATTGTTTAAGTCATATAATGATATATATAACAATTCAAGAGGATTGTATGCTTTCATTTCATATAGTCATGCATTGCTCTAAATGGATGTTTTAAATGGACTTAATATAAGTAAATAATGGCTTCCGCAGTTAAAAATGAAAAAGGTTGCCCCAATTATCATATGAGTCCAACTTGTTTTGAAAGTTAAGCCTTTGGTAGTCCGTGAGTACTAACTAATCACTACACCATCATATTTGGGGCGAAATGTGGTCGTGACACTTAGTCCCATTGTTACGACCCAAACTCGCACCTGAGGGTTTAGCATCATAACCGGCCAGTAATCCGTGATTACCAAAGGTCTGTTTAACAGTAATAATAATTAAACAATAAAAGGGGCCGACAGAAGCCTGTACAAATTAAGTCATAATGTCCAAAGAGCTGTGAGGACATAAATAAACAAATGACCTCCATATATATATATATACCAATGCACACATAAGTTCGAGTCTATGTCCATCATATACATAAAAGCTTAAGTCCAAAACATCCAGGACATGTTAGGGAGTAAAACCCCAAAGCCAAAAATAAAGCATAAACATTTACTTAGACGTTAAACATCTCTCCAAAAAGGGTGGAAAAAGATCACCCAAAAAGCCTTGACATCAACGGATCGAAATCTCGTAGTGAGATGCAACGGGTTGGCTTGACAAAACAAATTTGGGTCAACACTGCTAGCTCCGCTCAGCTGCTTGCTCACCTACATACATATATATAAACAGTGAGCTAAAGCCCAGTGAATAACAAATGTGTAAAGAGGTTAAGAATGATGTCCTTTAATCTTTAAAACAATCGATTAGCATTAGAACATTTTCAATCAATTTCATTTGTCGATCTATCGTTCAATTCAATCAATTCAGTTAATCGATGATTATAAAAGTCATACGTGGTACATCCGATAGCAATGATACACTTGGTCTTAAAAGACCAAACAATCAATTGATGGCCATCATACAATAACAATAGTTCCAAAATTTGGAACTGACAGAGATCTCTGTAACAATAGTAATATCAATAACAATAATAATAACAATAACAGTACGCTATGGATGCCACGAATACAATTCAAAAGAGGATCATCATTCAATCAATAAAAAATAACCGTTTAGAAATGATATAATTTATCATTCAGAAAATAAATACAATTTGAACATATCTTTACAACATTGTTACTCACAGTGGGCTCCTCGATACACGGACGATAAGGCACTAAAGATGTGGCGCCCGACCTAACAAACAAATTCAAGCACAACAATTCAATGATATTCATATCGCTAGTCAATCACTTCTATTTCTATTCGCTTTGTTGTTACTCAGTTAATTTCTATTCATTGTTTACTTAGTTGGTGCTAACTTTCATTCGTTCACTCATGAGATGCAATGCACATGAAATACACTTTAAAACCATGTAAAGGAAGGTCTGGGAGGTAGAAAAGAGAAGTGAAAAGCAAATCGGGACTACCCTGTTGGCCGCACGTGCGGTGGCCTTGGCTGCGTGAGCGGTGGTCCAGCAGAATGCTCCCTTGAACTCATGAAGGTTGGCCGCTCGAGCGGAGGCCCAGGCTGCCTGCTCGACCGGTTTGGGTTGAAATGGTGGTCGAAACTGCTTTGCTGGAGCAGTGCAATCCTTTAGCAGGTTTAGTCACAATTCATGCAATTTAAGTCCAAAATATTCCAAGATTACATCCTTTTAAACATAGCAAATGCTAAACAAAATTCATGGCTCCAACTTGGGGTTTAAATTCAAGAAAACAACAATTCTAAACTCTTGAAATTCATTACAAGATCACAAATTGTACAAGTGAGCCTCAACCTTCAAAGTTTCATGGAAGTTCTTTATCAATGGAACCATGCAAGAGTTTAAATATATGAAAACAATTTTCCATGAAAATCATGCCATGCATGAAGCTATCTTAAGTCACTTCTCTCATTTGTCCATTATAGGCCATGCATGTTTCAATTCTCTAATTATATAAACTAAACCTCAATTCTACTCATAATTTCTTAACTAATCTGAAATTAAAATATAACTCTACAAATTCATGAGATGAAAGAGAGTAATCCTTACCTAGGTTGAGTATATTATGACGAATAGAGTGTAGTTACAAGGATTTCCTTCACCTTCTCTTCCCTTTCTTCTATCTTCTTCTTAAGCCCTTTTTCTTCTCTTTTCTTTCTTATTTCTTTGTTGAAGTCTCTGACCTTCAAAATCCTTCCCTCTCTCTACATGTATACATCTGGGAATAAGAAAACCCACTACACTACACCCTTATTCCTATTCAAGTGATGAGTCATATTCTAGTTCTTTGATTATACAAATAGAGGCTTATACAAATAATAATAATAATAATAATAATAATTCATTTCATTAATTAAATTGTAGTCAAGTAATTCAAATTTATTTAATCTCATTATCCAATGATCTTAATTACACTAAATTAAATTATACTAAGATGGATTAAGCTCTAATTTCCTATCTTATTAGTTAATTCTAACTTGTTAAAATTAGCGAATCAAGGTTTAATCCATTCCTTTACGTATCTGCTCACGATAACACTATAATACCAATCAATACAAGTATATATCATATGACACATAATTCATATCGCACATAATTACATAATTAACAATAAGCATATAATTAATTTGCTTAATTAAAGAGGTGGTTGTCACACCCATAGATATTCTTGTAATGTAAAAGTCATATATTACATTAGAATCTTCTAAATGAAACATACCAGCTGTAGCTCGGCTTTTTTGCGCCCCATTTCGGAAACTCGAAAAGTAGCCCTACAGTTAGGACTTTCGTGGTTCTGAATCTAATCTCACAAGTGCAATGTGAAATTGATGAACACCAAAGAGTCCAAATCCGGCAAATCATTTTGGAAAATTGATTTTGAATCAAAAATGTCAAAATTGGATTGCTTTGCCAGATACAGAGTCGCCACCTAAATGTTTTTTTTTTATTTTGGGGAAATTTAGGAAACCCATGACTCGTGCCAAAGGCCACATGTCCGTTATTACCAAAGTTGTCTCGACTTGGGAACTTGGGTACGAGAGGGGAAGGTCATGAATTGAGCACCTCCACTCGCCGTATCAAAGATCAGTCTCTACTAATCATGATATGATTTTTATTAACATTATGTACTCTTGTTCCAGTTATTAGACTAGCTTTACCATGTGATGCACAAGTATAGACTAGTTTGCTCAAATTGGAACAATTCAATTTCATGTTTGCTTTGTGAAAAGGGGTTAAATTTGCCACCTCAAGTGGGCTTAAAGTTTGCGAATTTGCCACTCAACAAAGTGGGCTTAAACATACATTAGTTGAATTATTCCAATTCAAGCAACAAGCTTCCATCCACAGGTATTCAAGCAGTTTAACAAGTAAGCATTTAGCCTCATGGCAAGCATGCTAGTCATGGCAATCACTTACACTTATGCAAGTATGCTAAAGCATTAAAAACTCATCTAGTACTCCAAGCTAAGAAGATATGAGTTAGAAAAATATACATGATCCCTAACTATACAAGATGACTAATGCAACACATGCAATATGCAATTAATAGGCTCAGCTACTAATATGGCATATAGATTGTTTTGATAACATGCAGTTAAACACGTATTCAAAGAAGTAATGAAATGACAATACAGTTTGACTGATGCGCTGAGCCTCGATGTATGCAATACAAATGAATGGATGTAAGCATAAGGTATGCTAATTGAAACACGTCCCTAATCTAACCATTGTAAGCGATTAAATAAAAGGGAGAAAGACGTGAGATTGGAAGACATAAACATTATTTACATTTTGCTCTCACGAAGGAGAGTCCGAATAACTAAAGCAAAACTAACTAGCAACTAATTAGGGCTAAGCTAATTAAGCTAATTATTACAAAACAAAATGAAATAAATAGCTAAACTAATTAACTAATTATTACAACACTTGAATGAACTAACTAGTAAGCTAACTAATTAAGTTACAACACAAATGCAAATAAGCTAAGTAATTAACGTCTATAACTACACTACCACTACTCTGCTTCGGGAAATGGAAGATGCACATGCTCGGATACTACCCGAAAAGACCTCCGTTTTGCTCTCGAAAGCCTCTGTTTGCAGAGTTGAACACTTCCAAAATCATTTTGCTCCACCTTACCAACATTCTACTGAAGTTTGCATCAGTGGCCAACAGGCCACTGCTAAATACTGCCGGTCAAGGAGGTGGCCTGCCGGCCATCAATGGTGCACTGTCGGCCACCTGCCGACCATGGATGATGGTCTGCCAGCTACTGATGCACTAGATCATCATGCTGTAATAGAGGACAAATAGAGCAAAGAAATGGTATTTCTAAGGATTGTCTGCACAATTTACCCCTCATTTTCATGAATAAATCTAAAGAGTTGTGAACTTAAGTTACAAACCACCAATCCAAGCAATTTCATTGCATGGTGGCTTGTGATTCAAGATGTGCAAGCTCAATAAATGCAAAACAAGACACTCAATAACCACCACCCTATCATGCATAATCAAGAGCAATGGAGACCTAGGAAACTTGACACATTTCATCACTTTGAGTATGAAATGTCCCAATTTTCCTTGTGTTCAATTAACGTCCGATTGAACACACAACACACAAGTTATTATCTTGCTTAATTTTAGTCCCAAGTTGTTAGTTACTCATTTTAACTTTACCAACCATTCTTTAATCCAATTAAGTCCAAATGGTGAGTTAGAGTCCTCTAATGGAAAGAAAAGCTCAAGACACAAGTTGCTTTGGGTATGAAAGAAGTCTTATACCGTTGGTAATGAACCCCCTAAGGGATTAAACCATTAAGTATGAAATCTCAATTCTACACTTAGGCAAACAAATGACTTGAAACCACTTTCAAAGCAAAATTAAAAGCCAAGAAAGAAGAGAGGTTGCAGAGATGGTAAGTGCTGAAATTAAGTGTGAAAACACCAAAAACATGCAATTAACTCAAACAAGTGGTGTCTAAAGGCTTAAAACACCAAGCTTGTGAGGACCATCACACTACAACCATGCAAAACAAGACTCAACTGACCCAAACAGCCCAAAACAGAGCTAAAATAGTCTAAAACAAAGGCAACAACATACTGTAATATAGCTATAAAAAGTTAGAAAATCATGCTGACATATAGAATTAACTAGACTAGCAAACAAGACACAGGGAGGGGAGGCTAACCCCTCCAATTTTGGACTTCAAAACATATTTTTTACCACTGAAAATACTCTGAAATTCAATGGTTAAAGGCCCCAAAAAAAGATGGTTTGAAAATAGGAAACTAAGATGCAAAAGCCTTAGAAGCAAGGAATAAAGAATGGTGAGACACCCCCTAACCTTAGATGGCTTAAAACACCAATTTCAGCCCATTAAAACAGATATTGTTACAGCTCAAAAAAGGCCCAAAAACAGTGGAAAAAGACAGAGAAACAAGTGCACTAAAACAAGTTTAAAAGACAAGTGTTATATCTCTTGAAGCTGAGCACAACTTTAGGCACAAATACAAGTCAAAAGTTCTTGAAGGGACCTCAGCTCAAAGGTGATCAATTTTGATTAAGAATGTGTATGCAAAAGAGTGATATAACTAAGCAAGTGTGCACAAAATTGCAAGAGAGAGAGAAATCTAGAGAGAGAGAAAATTTTGAGTTTGAATTCTTCTAACCCCAAAACATGAGAGAAAGGGGCCCTATATACAGAAAACATGAAATCTATACAAGGAGATTCAGCCCTTCACATGTGGACAGATGCAAGCATTTGTGCAAACAGCTGGCATAGCTAGCATAAAATATCTGCAGAAAACACTGGTGGCCGACCGGCTATCAGTGATGGCCGGTAAGGCATCATTGATGGTCGTCAAACAAGAAGTGCTGGCCGGCAGCCTCCATAGATTGCTGGCAGGCCACCAGAGATTGCAGGAGGGAAAGACCAAGGCATGGTCCAAAAATGAGACAAAATGGATGTAGGGTTTGAAAAGCTCAAAGTTGTGGCGTTCTGCTAAGGACTTCGAGTGCTCGACAAGCAAACATACTCATCACCGGATGTACCTGCAAGAACATCCAAGTCTTGAAGAGCCGTCAAAAATGGTGTGTCTACACCCGCATGTGAAAACGTAAAATGTATATGTGAATATGATATTTCAAATTGAAAAATTGTAGTTCCATTGTCACATTTTAAGAATGACACATTAGAATGATGTGAACAATTTCAAATTAAAAATTTTCAAATGAAGCATAGCAACATTTGAAAACTAAACGTAGTATTATCTAAGAATTTTTAGGAAATATAGTGAACGGATGTCACTTGTACATTGTCAAATTCAATGGAATTTAATTATCTATAAGAAAATTCAGAAAATTTTTTGGTACATACTTTTTTGGGATTGGATTTTCACATAAATTTTTCAAAACTAAAATCTAAATCATATATTATTTTCTTGATATTTTTCTATGATTAATTTCTTTGAAATTTCAGTTAAAAAAAAAATTTCTTTGGACTTTAGCATTGTTATATTATTACAAAATTTAATTTTAATTATTAATATCGATAAATTTTTTTAGTGAAAATCATTGAAAAGTCCAATCTAGCAATTGCGTAAGGCGCTAAGTCTAGTGAACATTTTTTATTAGTGAGAGATCCTCCTTTTGTGAAATAGTGTAGTGAAAAGAGGACATTTTATTTCTAATTTTACCCCTTATCTATCTGTTGAATTTTTTTTACTATCTGTTCAATTTTTTAACTATTTGTTCAAATACTTTTTATCTGTCCAATTGTTATCCTATCTGTTCAAATATTTTTCCTTATTTGATGAAATCTTTTAATTTTTTATTACCTGTGCAATTCTTTTCCCTTATCTATTAAATATTTTTCTTTAATGTATTGAAATATCCAAATTTTATTATCTGTTTAATTTTTTCCTTTATCTGTTTAATTTTATCTATCCAAATTGATACAAATTATGCCGAAATCCGCTATTTGTTAAAATCTCCAAAGACCAGGCTATCCTCTCACAGACACAATACAAACACAGACACATACACATACACAGACACAAAGAAGGAAGATGAAGAAGGAGAAGGAAGTGGTAATTGACGACCATTACATCCGTGGTACCCATGAACATGAAGACTTCCCCACCCCTGCTGTCAAATTCTCTACCCGTAATGTTTTCTCCAAATACGATTTCGCCAAGGTCTTCTCTCTCTCTCTCTCTCTAACCAAAACGATTTAACCAAAGCCGTAAATCTAATTGGGTCTTTTACTAATTGATTGTGTTTTTTTTTAAACTGACTAATTGATTGTTTGTCTCCCTCTTTTTTCATCAATCTCACGATTTCATCAAACTATACACACGTACACAGATCTAGAGAAAGAAGTTCCCAATCTAGATTGATGAAGAGAGAGAGAGAGAGAGAGAGAGAGAGAGACAGAGAGAGAGATGAATGAGGCGATGAGGAGTTGAGGCGGCAGTGGCGGAGCTGCAGGGAGCCCAACAGGGAGCAATAACGAACGTCAACGTGTCACGAAGGTTGTTGGCAGTGACGAACTCAGATTGGTTTGGTGGTCGGTGAGAGAAACAGTGAGGGGGAGAGAGAGAGAGAGAGAGAGAGGGAGGGGGGGCTGAGAGTGTAATTAGGGTTTGAAATAAGAGTGTATACGATGGTTGCCTCTATTTACACATTACATTTGGTCTTAAAATACACTATTATTCAGTTCATATCTTTAATAATTTGAAAAAACATACAGATTGCTTGGTTCTGATTTAAAAAAAAAGTTTTTCAGAAAATTTTACTTTTTTATTTTTCGTATTTTAATGTTTTCAATAAATTTTTTTAATGTTTTAAACAATTTTTTTTTTAATTTAGACAAAACTAACATAAATACACGTAAAAAGTATAATATATATGAAAAAAATCTTTAAAAAATACATTAAATACCAAAAAATACAAAAAATAAAAATAAAATAAAATTTCAATACAATTTTTGTATTTTTGTGTATTTTTAAAATTTAAAAAATATTTTTCACAAATATTATATTTTTTAAGTGTATTTATAACATAAATACACTTAAAAAGTATAATATATATGAAAAAAATCTTTAAAAAATACATTAAATACCAAAAAATACAAAAAATAAAAATAAAATAAAAATTCAATACAATTTTTGTATTTTTGTGTATTTTTAAAATTTTAAAAATATTTTTCATAAATATTATATTTTTTAAGTGTATTTATGTTAGGTGTGTTTAAAAATTAAAAAAAAATTGCTAAAACATTAAAAAAATTAATTGAAAACATTAAAATATGAAAAATAAAAAAGTAAAATTTTCTGAAAACCAGAACCAAAGAAGCTGTATGTTTTTCCAAATTATTAAAGGTATGAATTGAGTAGTGGTGTGCTTTAAGACCAAATGTGGTGTGTAAATAGAGGCACCCGTATATGATAGGTATATTATATATATGGGTAGTTTGGTAATTTTGATTAAACATGTCCTTATAGGTAAAATATTATTATAAATTTTGGGTAATTCTATTTACACACCACAAACTCTCTTACTACACACTAATTACTCATTGCACGTCACATCCAATTTTGATTTTCTATTTTTCATTCAATACACACCATCAATTTTCAAATATTTCCAAATATACTCATCTCATTTTCTCTAACCATAACCCTAAACCTAACTCTATCCCGCAATCACCGCCGCCGCCGCCGCCATTGACCATTGCCGTTAGCCATCTTACCTCTTTTTGCCACCACCACCCTTCGACCAACACCATCCCCTCTTCTGTTTCCATCCCTAATCCATTCGTGCCCCTCCCACGGCAGCAACTCATGCTATCATTTCCTTCACCGTTGACATTGCAACTCGTATCTTCCCCACCCCCTTCATCCCTCTCCAGCCTCGTTGGTCATCCTTTGCCATTACCTATCATCTAGATCCCCTCCACAGCGAGACTCTGCTTCTCAACTCCATCATTCGATCTGCAGTTCCGAGAGAGAGAGATTTGGGTTTCCAGATCTAGGGTTTGAAGAGAAGAAGAAGAAGAAGAGGCTATGAGTGGAAATAGGGGGAAAGAGGAGCTGCAATGGGGGGGGGAATATCAGTGGAACGGGGATTTGTAGAGGAGAAGTGTCGACTGAAGGAGATTTGGAGGGGCAATGCTGGCTTAGCAGCGGCAATCGTGAGGAAATTTTAGGGTTAATGATTAAAGTTGAGATGGAGGAGATGGGGATGGCAGGGAGTGGGTCGCTGGAGCTAGGGATGGGAGATGAGGTGCAAGCGAAGCTGGTGATGGCTGTGACAGCGATGGGTAGTAAGTATTGGTGGTATGCAAATAAAATCACCCATAAATTTTTGACCACGTAAAAATGAAATTTAAATTTATAAACTAGCTACCTAATTTTTTATTGATTTATAATTATTTTTCTAATATTACATCAGTATAATATCCCTTGTTTATATGGCTGTCCTTGAGAAGTTTGTTTATTTATTTATTTATTTATTTTCCTAGTTTCGTTTCAACCTGTGTCATATCATATCATATGCCTCAAGCTCTGTTCACATCTAAATGGAAAATTGTTAAATACTGACATTGTCAAACGTTGTATTAGACTAATGAGAAATCGCAGATGATGTTGAGTCATTATTTATTTTTTAATTGTTTAATAGAGATGATTCAACGTGTTTCGGATATAAAATTTTCCTCCATATAATTGGTTTAAAATATTATATAAACTATATGATAAGTAAGATTACTAAATAATTATTCCAAAATAAATAAAGGTCCAATTTCTTTTTTTCTCCCTGTATCTCTCTTTGTATATATGCTAGGACATTCAAAATTAATTGATGAAAAATGCTTGCGACCCTTTTTTTTGAAAATCTCCACAATCACTTTTGGATCTTAACCATTAATATATGTGTGAAATTCACTCATATATATATATGTGGAGCTCACACCATCAATGATTAAGATCTAAAAAGGATTACGAAAGTCTAAAAAAAAAAAGAATCTAAATCATTGCTGTTAGTTCACATGTGCATTAGCGGATTGGATACCTAATTATAATAATATATGTATCTATATTATCTATACCTATATTATTATTATATTAAGTAAAACTCTAATATCTCTTGAAGCTTTTGTCACCCGTAAATTAATAACAATCTTGCTGCAGACCCCCAGTGGGGGTCGCACCCCCAGTGAGGTGTCACACCCCCACTGGCTGAAACTCAAAAAAAAAAAAATAATAAATAAAACAGTTTTTTTTTTACCCACTCACAGCATGCCACCTCATTGGGGGTCGACCCCCAGTGGGGGTCCGAAGCATTTTTCAAATTAATAATAATAAAAACGACTCCGCTACGTAGCCCGAATATCAACGGTTCGAATTGCTCGAAATTCTAAAACGACGTCGTTTTAGAATATTTTTTGATTCTCTTACTGGTAAGATAATATTTTTCGTACCATTCGAGCCATTCGAGCCTCACTTTCTCGAGCTGCGGAGCATTTTCCTAATAAAAATTTAAAAAAAAGTACAACCACATCCCTCACACACCCACGTTCCCTCACACGTCTCACCGCACAACTCTAAACTTTCACTCCCACGTTTTCATCAACCAATCCGATGCTCATTTTCTGACTGTTCCCACTTTTCACCCCAGAAACACCTTTTCATCCTATGTGTCCTTAACACTTCGTGGAATTCTCTTTTTCTTCTCCCAGTAAAATCATTGTTAATCACATTCTTAGAATATTTAATTTTTTGAATTTACTTTGAATTATTTATTTATTTATTTACAATGGATGTCAATTTTGTGGTAATTCTTCTCTTAGGTAAAATAATTGTCAATCACAATCTTAGAATATTTAATTTTCTGAATTTGCTTTGAATTATTTATTTATTTATTTATTTACAATTGGTGTCAATTTTGTGGTAATGGTTTAATTGAACGGTAGTTTGTGGTGGTTTGAATATGAAGTTGGGCTTTAATTTCAATGGTGGAAGTCAAGTTTGTTTTTTCATCCCACGTGTCCCTCCATTTTGTTATGCTTCAAGTAAAAGTATAAAAACTAACATTATCAAGTATGTTTTTTTTTATATAATTTATTTTTATATTATTAGTATGTAGAACACGAATTGAGTACTATAAAAAAAAATTTCCTTCCTCCAATTCTCTCTCAATTTCTTTTTAACTGAAACTCTTTTCTTCAATTTTTTTCATTTTTTTTTAATTTGTTACTTTATTATGATGTATCATAAAAATTGAGATGAACCAATTCGCCTTCTCTTGAACTCTTTTTTTTTGTTTGTTTGAAGTATGTAAAATATTGGTGGATTAATGCAGGGATTTTATTTTATTTTATTTTATTTTTTGAAAAAAATTCCAACTTGGGGCTAATTATTGTCTCTTTTTACCCAATTCTCTCTCTGTGTCTCAAATTCTTTATCTCGGTATCTCAATTACTTATTTTTATTTTCTAACATTTTTACAAAGAAAATTGTCAATAATAACATTCTACAAGATGTTTAAAAATAAAGTTCAGCAGGTAAATGATCTAAAACTCATTAATTTTAATATTCTCAATGATTGAAATTTTTGTTTACATATTTTTTTTCATATTTATTCTGTAGGTATTTAACAGTCTTCAATTTATAATTTTTGGCATTGAAACTTTTGCAGAATGGTAGGGTTTTGTTTATGTTTTAAATATTCTTCAATCTAAACTATAAAATATCCCTCTTATTAATCTTTTTAGGTATAAATTCTGTTCTAAAAAAATAACTACAATTAATAGGTTTGTTTATGTTTTAAATATTCTCAATTTTTTTGGGTACAAATTCTATTTTTCTTTTTGGTAATTCCTGAACAGTAGTGTATGCAAGTTTATAAATTTTAATTAAACATATTTGAAAATTAAAAAAGCAAACATCCTAAAAAATTCATATTTTGGTATATAAATTCTGTAATTTTTGAAAAAAATGAAAAATGAAAAATTTCAATTTGTTGATTATGTTGACTGAAAAACAATAAGTAAAAAATTGTATAAAAATTTGAATTTAGGCTCATATTTTTATGAAAACTTGTTTCATTTTTTTTTACCATATAAAAGTTCAATCTAAACTATAAATTTTGTTTTAAAAAAATAACTAGAATTAATAGGTGTGTTTATGTTTTAAATATTCTCAATGACTGTTTATTATTTTTATTTTTTTTGGTATAATTCTGTTTTTATTTTTTTTTTGGAATAAATTTTGTAATTGTTTAAGAATTTTGAATTTGTTTATTTTTTTTATTATTTTGTTTGGTATAAATTCTTTGGCTATTTAAGAGTCTTGAATTTATTTTATTCTTGGTCATAGAAGCTTTTGTTTATTTAGTTATTTATTTTTACTATAAATTCTGTAATTGTTAAGTAATATCACTTTTATTGGACAATATTTTCAATATTTAAACTTGAGAGCACATCTTAATGATTGTTTATTTATTTAGCTTTGTAGTTTAATTTTGTTCATTATTATTCTAAACTATAAATTCTGTTTTAAAAAAATAACTAGAATTAATAGGTTTGTTTATGTTTCAAATATTCGCAATGATTGTTTCTTATTATTATTTTTTTTGGGTGTAAATTCTGTTTTTTTTTTTTTAAATAAATAAATTCTATAATAAGAGTTTTGAATTTGTTTATTTTGTTTATTTTCTTTGGTATAAATTCTTTAGTTGTTTAAGAGTCTTAAATTTATTATATTCTCAATCATAGAAACTTTTGTTTATTTATTTATTTTTTTACTATAAATTCTATTAAGTAATATCACTCTTCTTGGCCAATCTTTCCAAAATTTGAACTTGAGAGCACTATGTTTATTTATTTATATATAATCACATCTCAGTGATTGTTTATTTTTTATTTTTATAATTTAATTTTGTTCATTATTATTATAAAAAAAAATTCAGGCTGCTTTGCCACATTGTGCTATTGGGGACAAGTTTTTTTCAACTTGCTTTACCACATAATGTATATATATATATATTTTGTGAAAATTAGTAAATATTGAATATTTTAAAAGATTTATATATATATATACAATGTTGTACATATTTTATTTATAAAATATATTAAAATCAAATGTAATATTACAATACATTATATTATACTCATGATGTATATACATCATTTAAAAAAAATATAGCATAATATAGTTTTTTTTTTTTAAATTACACACACATCATGTGTGCCCTAGGCCGCTAGTATATATACTAAAAAGTGTGTACACTCCTATGAATGTACTTGAATTTGGCAGCTCCATATCCGTAGTATGGCCGCTAGTATGTATATTAAAAAGTGTGTACTCCTATGAATGTACTTGAATTTGGCAGTTCCATATCTGTAGTATGGTTTAATTTAGTAGTCGCAATTACAGGTACATGATGGCATTTTCGAAAAACAAAAGTTGTGTCATTGACTCCAAGTTCAATATTTGTTTTATATACTGAGAAAATATTATTTTACCTCCTAAATTAGAATAAATTATATTTTGTACCCCTATATTTATACTTAATCTTATTTTAATTCTTATACATAAAATCATGACAGTCAATTCCTTAGACTTTTAGGGTGTGCTTGTTTGGATAGACTGGATAAAGGTGATTGTAATCCATCGGACTATTAGTCCTGTGATACATTGTCCTTAGATTATTTGGTTGGATTAGATTTGTATCCTATATTTGTTTAGTCATGGGATTAGAGGTCTGTATTGGACTATTCTATTGAATCTCATGTTTGTTTAGGATATTATGGAAAATGATAAAATGCTCAAAAGACTATTTTACCTTTTTGAATTATTTACTAAATAATAATAATATTAAATCTGAATTATAAATTTTATTTAATTTGTTTACTAGAACTTTTAAAATATTAAATAAATAGAATATTAATAAATATTACATAAATTTATTTTAATTCATAATTGAGATTTTTAAATTTTATGACTACTTTATTAAGTATAATTAATACCATGAATGCACCAAATATGAAATTTTTTGACTTCATGCCTAATTCTAGTAGATCAGGACAAGCTAGCAATTGTGAAATGAAACTACTGCAGTGAAAGCAAAATCAGTAAAAGATAAAAGAAAGAGATATTAAATACTAGTGTCAAAGATGTAATTCAATGGCTAATCCCATGGGATACATTGTCCCATGAATTCTGTCCCAACCCCCTCCCCTGGATACAATAAGCCAACGAATATAAGACTAAGTCTGGTGCAAAAAATTAATACCAAACAATGGACTATTAGTCTATCCGGACTAATAGTCCAATCCCATGGTGTAATCTTTCAAAAAAAGTATACTTTTTTTTACCTACATATACTTATTTGGGTCACATCAATCAACATCTATTAACATCTATCAACATTTTCTCTCTATTTTTCTAACCACTTTCTCTATTTTTCTACACATTTTTTTTTATTATAAAAAGTCAAAAAGTACACTTATTTAGAACATTCCAAATCATTCCTTAGTCAAATCTCACTTGATCCCTATACATGAAATCATGATAGTCAACCGCCTATACTTTTGGTCAAATCTCACTTTGGTCCATACACAAGTGTTAATATCTTCTATTACTTCATTGTTTAAATTTTTAACATAATCCAATCATATGAGAAGAACGTGACTATAAAATGAAGGTAACGGAAAAAAAACATTAATATTTCCCACTAATACAAACTTTGTCCTACGTGATAAACATATGAGAGTTATATAATACAATATATATATATTTTATACTTTATATGTATATATATATATATATATATTTGTATACTAAAATTGAGACGAAGATATAAAAAAATAAAGCTTTTGAAATAAAAAAAATGCAACAGAGAAATTGAAGAGAAATGAAAAGGAATAAAAAGAATATTTTGTTACCGTGAAAAACAGATTTCATGATTCCAATTTATATAAAATCTTAGTTTACCTTCTTAATAGTTCATAATCTTCATTTTGTTTTAGCCTAATACAATCATAATTTGATATAAATTTTGAAACAAAGTGTATATCAGTGAGAAATGAGAATAATTTTCCTCTTTTTCCCTCATTTCGTAGTAATATTCTGGTCACATGATTATATTATGTTAAAAATTTAAAAAATAGAGTAACAGAAGGGGGATATTGACACTTACGTAGGGACTAAAATGGGATTTGACTAAAAGTGTAGAGAGTTGACAGCCACGATTTCATGTGTAGGGACCAAAGTGAGATTTGACCAAAGTCCATGGGGTTGACTGTTATGATTTCATGTGTAGGGGCTAAAGTAGGATTTGGAACAAAGTATAAGGGTGCAAAGTGTAATTTACCCACTAAATGATCACTCAAAAATCAATTCAATTTCTGTTCTTTTAATAATAACAATTTTATATCTAAACTATTTGATTTTGCATAAATTTTACCCCATAGTTAATTGTCGTCTATAATCAAATAGAAGTTGTTGATATGACATCCAAATTTCATTTGAAATTTCATTTTACCTTCCAAATTATTCCCAAAATATCAATTAGACTCCTAAACAAAATAAAATTTGGAAATCTAATTAATATTTTACAGATAGTTTGGAGAGCAAAATAAAATTTCAAATAAAAATTAGTTACCATATCAGCAACTTCTGTTTGATTATAAATGACAACTAACAAAAGGGTTAAAATTGGTCAAAAATCAAATAGTTTAGGTGCGACTTAAAAAAACAGGGGTTGAATTGATTTTTGAGTAATAGTTTAGGGAATAAAATGATATTTCATCTTATATATTAGTATAGATAGTTATATATAGTTAGATTATATCGATCACCCTTTAAAAAAAAAAATAAGTTTGATATAATTACGTTGTTCTTTTAATAATATTAAAATGACCAAAACTATTTTAGATGGTGTGTAGATACAAAAATAAATAAAAGAAAAATATACGGTTCATTATAAAAGAGATGATAATATTATTTTTAATTCATACGATTAACAAATTATTAATGAAAAAAAAGTGTTGTATGAATTAAAAAAGAGAAAATATCATTTCGCCTACCAAACTTTAACACATTTTTTAATTTGACTCCCAGACTTTGATTAATATCAATTTTACACTCAAACTTTCAAAATTTTGATCAATTTGGCCTCTGCTGTCACATTCCGTCAACAATTGGATGAAATGTGCTGATGTGGGGACAAATTGATTTTTAAGGTGTAGTTTGGGGGACAAATTGATTTTTAATTTGGGAGGCAAATTAATTTTTAAGATATAGTTTGGGGGGTAAAATAAAATTTTAAATGAACTTTGGTGCCACGTCAGCATATTTCGTCCAATTATAGACGAAATGTGACAGTAAGGGTCAAATTGATTAAAATTTTAAAAATTTAGATGAAAAATTGATATTAATCAAAATTTGAGAATCAAATTAAAAAACGCGTGAAAGTTTAAATGATAAAATAATATTTCCTCTTAAAAACATTATAGGAATCCTATATAACAATGTTAAAACTTGTGAGATTTGATATATTTGTTTCAAACCCTAGGGGAGGTTGTTTGCCCTTAAAATATATAACGATTGTACGCATGGAAAATCCCATAATACATGCCTTTTACTATATGCCCAATTCTGACAAGAAAATATTATTTAACCTTTAAATTATTATTTAAAAATCAATTCAATTCTTGTTTTTTTAATAATATCAATTTTATTTTTAAATTATTCGATTTTACATCAATTTTACTACACTGCCAATTGCCGTCTATGATCAAACGAAAATTATTGATGTGGCATCCAAATTTCATTTTAAATTTTATTTTATCTCCCTAAACTATACCCAAATATCAATTAGACCCTTGAACCAAAAAAATAAAAATAAAATTACGAGTCTAATTGATATTTTAGAGATAGTTTGGGGGTAAAATAAAATTTCAAAAAAAAATTTGTGCCACATCAATAACTTCCATTTGATATAAACAGTAGCTAACGGTAGGTAAAATTAATTCAAAATCAAATAATTTAGGTGTAAAATTGATATTCCTAAAAGAACAGAGATTAAATTGATTTTTAAGTAATAGTTTGGGGGACAAAATGATATTTCCTCTAGTTAAAACCTTTGTGATATTTTGTTTAATTGTAGTGTTGGTTTATGATGTAGTTATGAGTTATTATCGTCTTAATTATGACTTAGTTATGACCTCTTGCACTTTTTATTTTGATTATGACCGAAAAAGTCTTTGATTATGCCTTAAATAATATTTGATTATGGCTCCTGAGTTTCACTCATTGTAATATTGGTTATGATTTATTTGATTATGGCTCTTGAATATGACTCATTGTGATATTAGTTATGATTTATTATAATTATTATTTTCATTATAACCAAAAAAAATTTAGTTAATATCTTAAGTGGTGTTTGATTATGATCTATTATATCCTTTTTAGTTATGTTTGAAGGTAATTTAATTATAACATTTATAATATTAATATCACAAATATCATAATTTATATATGATTCACATCCAAAACGATGAGTTGGAGAATGACCAGACACACAATTCCCTTTTATTCATTTCTTGTAGTCAGTCATCTAGAAGATACATGGACAATTCAACAAGAACTACAAGTTCTTGAAAGTGAACCTAGAAAGAAAAAATGCTGTTGGAAGTATTTATGTGGTTAGTAAAGTCAAGTTTGGAAAGATTAAATAAGTGTATTTTTTTATTTTTTATGAAATATGGGTTGAATTTGGGTTGGGTTTGAAGTGATGTGTTAGAGAGGTGATGTGACTTAAATAAGATGATGTGACTTAAATAAGATAGTGACTTTTTGACTTTTTAAATTTTTTTAAAGATGCCAAACTTGACCTAAATATGCCCTAGACAGTCATGTGAATGGATAATATTATTGCTAATAAATAACACAAATAAGTAAGAAATCCACGAAAAAATTCCAGTTGTATCTATATTTATTAATTATGTGATAATTACTAGACAAGATGCAATGACTTTGACTACGAAGTCACTGTCACAATAAGAAATGTCAGTCACTACGTGCCCAACTTATAGAAAAAGATGTGTACCAAAAAAAAAAATTTTAAATTTTGTTATGTGATTTATTTTTAACTTATTATAGTATGAAATTTATATGTAAGATAAATTTAAATTATAATATTTTTTTTAAAAATATTTTATAATTGAGTAATGTATACTTAACATTGTTGCCCGGTTAACAGTAGAGAAATTAGAAGTAGAATTGCAATAGATGAGAGGAGGTTATGGCAATCCCAACTTCTGTATAAACTTCTATATACAATATAATTATATATATGTCCAGTAAAAATTGTACAGTTGACACCTTCCCCACAGCTTTTAAAATTTCTTTGAGGTAAAACTCATTTTATAATGAGATGTTTTCCATCAAATGATATTTTTTTACAATAATGATAGAGACCTCTAAAACTACACCTCTAAACACACCTCTAATGAGGTGGAAAAAGAAAAAAATAAATAAATAAATAAGACACAAGACTGACAGTGGCAGTGGGTGGGACCCACTGCCACACCATTAGTGGTACCTCTAATTAGAGGTCCCAAGCATTTTTCATTTTTTTAAGACTCCAAGTCAATAAAATAATCAGAATGGCTAACACTGCACATATGGTTATGGTTAATGTCGGCATGTGTATAAAATATATTGAAATTTATAACAAAAAAAATATATAAATATATAAAACTGTATGAGAATATATGAAATGTGTATTGAAATTTTAATTTTTTTTGAAAATATTACTTGGTCAATAATGAACCAATGAACCAAGACCCTAAAATGATTTACAATTAGACTTTAATGTACTCCAATCCAACAAATAGATGTACATAAATTTAAATTTTACTCCCAAGATAAAATATGATAAAAAAGTATCATGAATTCTATACATTTTAATCCCAAGGTAAAATATTTAACAGAAAATTATAAAATTAATATAGACTATATTATAAAATCTAAATATCAATTAGCACTTTAAAATATCTTTTTAATAAGACGTAAGAAGACCCGAGAGGAAATCATTTTATTTTTGGAAAAATATTTAAATAATTGTGAAGAAGAAGAGCCAAATGATGACTTCGATTGAGTCAGAATTTTGGTTCCACCTCTAAGAAAAAAAACACAACCACCTTTTCAAACAATAGAAATAAAATGATCATATACTCTTCTATTATTAGAATGACAAGCGTGTTAAGACCTACTAAACATTTTTTTCAAAAGTAATGGTTTTGCTTAGCCAACTTGCAAGTCCACCGCATCCAACGTGCTAAGTCAAGCAAGTCAACCCAACTATTCCATTGCAATTAAATCACAAGTTGCAATTTAGGGTTGGTTTGGGATGTTCTAAAAAAGTGCACTTTTTGACTTATTGGCTTATATAGGTTGGGTTTGATGTGATATGTTAGAGAGGTGATGTGATTTAAATAAGATGATGTGACTTAAATAGGATAGTGACTTTTTGACTTTTTGTATTATTTAGTAGATGCCAAACTTGACCTTAATCTGCGGGTGTGTTTGTTTTGACTCAGTATATATATATATATTTAAAAATATTTTATGTATATTTTATTAATTGGTTGAATAAAACATAAATAAAATTTTTTTAAGAAATTTTTTTATTTTTTATTTTTTTATCATACTCTTCAAAATGATTACAATTAAATATTCCACTAATTATTTAAAAAAAAAAAAAATCACTTTCAACTCGGTCCGTTCAATACATTGATCCTTTTAAAGGTGAAGGGGTGACTCTTGATTGAGTTCTACCCACGCTTAATCCAAAGTTTTTAAATCAAATTGTCGATCAGATACTGAATAAAAAAAAAAAAATTTGTGTAAAATTGATTTACATAAATAATTTTGAATATAAAATATTTTATGTGAAAACAAACATAGTATTATTTATTTATTTTTTAATCTAGTCCATATAAAAATGGAAAATGATATACAAAATTCACTTTTTAAATCCACTTTTTAAACCTAATAATTTATAAGTGAGATGATTTACTAATCTCATCATCTTGTCACACTGTGCTGGTTCCACCCATGCAGATTATGGTGGTGGTGGTGGTGAACCAGCTCATGACACCTTCGAAAACCATCTCCGCCGCCACTTTTCACCGGAAATACCCACTTCCCACTCATCTCTTCTTCTTCTTCTTCTTCTTCTTCAATAATTTCTTCAATCTCCTCCTCCTCCTCCTCCTCCTCCTCCTCCTCTACTTGTCCTTCTTCTTCAATAACTTCTTCAATCTTTTCCTCTTCCTCTACTTGTTCTTCTTCTTCAACATCTACATCTCTAATGAGATGTAATCTCAACCGTCCATCTTCGCGGGAGGGACGTAAAACCTCAAGCCGTTCAATCTTCACCTCCATGAGCTCTAACCTCCCGTCTCTCCTCACCGGCCGGAGATAGAAAATCGGCTTTCCGTTCTGATTCAACGACGATAATGGCGGCGGAAAATTCTTCACCTCACTCCTCTATCCCATTCTCTTCCTTTTCGCCCGAATCGTCGTCGTTGTCATCGAATTCACCACATCGTCGCTAATATTCTCAATCTTGTCATCAACCCTCCACTCATCGGAGCTCTCAAACCCTAAACTCTCGGTACAAAACATCAGCCCATCCACGCTTCCATAAAATTTTTCCTTCTGTACAATCTTAAACTCAAAAGTTATTCTAAGTTTTCTACTAGTTCATAATTCAAAAGTGTTTTAAAAATATTTTTAACTTAATACTATATGTAAAGTACATACAAGTATACATACTAATTACAAATATTTTATCACAAAAACACTTGTATAATTTAAACATGTTAACATATTAGAGTCCAATTACGACGCTCAAGTACCCAAGTTTCTTCTGAAGTTACAAGCATAATATATTTAAATTTGTTAGAATAGTAAAGAGAGAGGAAATAATATGTATTGTATTCAATGAATTCTATACAATAGAAGGCCTGTATATATAGGTTGAGAAATAGTATCTTATAAGAAATCTAATTATGACAATACAAATATATTTAGGAAATCAATACCAAACATATCTAGGAATATATACCATATATACATTAACATTCCCCTTCAAACTCAAGGAGGATAAACATCTTGAGTTTGGAGAGAGAAACTAAAATATGAAATAAAAATAAATAAAATAAAAGGAAAATAGATTGCAAAGTCTGAACGGGAGCGCGAGGGTGCTTTAGATAGATCAAAAGCCGGAACTAATGCCGGGAGACAGTTTATGGTCGTGTTGGACCATTGTAGGAACTGGCCAAGACTAATGTCAAGAGAGTTTAAGATCATGTCGGACCATGGCCGGAATCAATGTTGGAATAGTTTACGGGGTCATGTCGGACCGTTGTAGAGACTGGATGTTGAACCAGCAAGTATGGCACACACATAACTTATGACGTGGTGCTGAACGATGATGGCAACAAATGATTGAGTGCACTAGGGGGCGTATTGGATGGTGCATCGGGGGCGACTTTGTTGGTGCGCCAAGGAGACATCTTAGAGAGTGCGCTAAAAGGAGGCGGCTTAGGAAGTGCGCCAAGGAGACGGCTTAGGTAATGGGCCAATGAGACAGCTTAGAGAGTGTGCCAAAAGAGGCATCTTAGGAAGTGCGCCAATGAGATGACTTAGAGAGTACGCCAAAAGAAGGCGGCTTAGAGAGTGCGCCAAAAGGGGACGACTTAGGTGGTTTGCATGGTGTATAACCATGTCTACCATGATATAGGTATAATACCCCCCTCAAACTCAAATAGGTTTGAAAGTAGAAACCTATTTGAGGTTGAAGTAGAGGGAAAGGCAGAGTGGAGTAGAAGCACAAAAAAAAAAAAAAAAGATTGCCAGTAAAAAAAATATATATATATATATATGGTAGAGCTATTTGGGGTAGGAATAAACCAGCGGACAAAGGAAGAGATCACCACAAAGCAATACTGATTAGGGATGGCAATTTAAAATTGGCTCGATAGGGACCCGATCCCCTGACCCCGATTTGAGCGGTTTTTCCTCGAAAAATATGCCCAATGGGGCAGAGATGGTATTCAAAAATCAATCCCTGATCAGTTTCTGGCTGGGGAATGGAATAAGTGCCCCAGCCCCATACCCAGCCTGTCCCCGTTTGTTCCCGAAATGAAATTACTATTTTACTCTCTCTCTCTCTCTCTCTCTCTCTCTCTCTCTATATATATATATATATATAAACTAAACCTTATCCTCATCTCACTCACTTCTATCATCCTCTCTGTCTCTTCACTATCTCTCTCTCTTTCTCTCACATACTCTCGCACCTCTTCTCCTCTTTAGCGCCACTTCTATTATTCGCGACGCCGATCGTCCTCTTCTGTCATCCATCGCCTCCGTCGTCGCAGTCATAGTCATCGATCGTCCTCCTCTATTGCCGTAGTCACAGTCACTGATTGTCCTCCTCTTCTTCTTCATCCATCACTTCCGTTCACGACGCAGATACACAGATCTCAGATTTTTTTTGAAATAGATTTTGTGTGTGTATGTATGTATATAGATTTTTTTTTGTGTTATTGAAATAGATTTTTTGTGTGTGGATGTATGTATACAGATTTTTTTTGTATGTGCATGTATGTATACAAATTTTGTGTTGTTGAAACAGATTTTTTTTTTTTTTGAACGAAAACAGATCTGTTTGTGTATGTATGTATACATGTATGATGATGATGTTGTTATTGATGATGTTGTTGATGGTGTTGTTGAACAAAACAGATTTGGGCTGGGAAATTTTCGGGTCGGGGAAACCTGATCCATGTTAGGAGACGGGGACGATAATAGGTTCCCCGTCGGGGATTGGGGCCGGGGACGAGGAGATTTTCACAATCTAGGATCAAGGACGGGGAGTGTAATCCCCGCTCCGCCCCATTGCCATTACTAATGTTGACAAGAAAATATGACAGCGGAATAGGTTAAGGTTCGGCGGACAGCCAAGACAAGGTTGTCACTTGCCGGTGAAGCGAATTACTAGGTACTTAATCTAACTCTGATAACATGTTAGAATAGTAGAGAAAGGAAACAATATGTACTGTATTCAATGAATTCTATACAATGGAAGGCCTGTATAGATAGACTGAGAAAGAGTATCCTATAAGAAACTTAATTATAAGAAAGATTATCCTATAAGAAATCTAACTATGGCAATACCAACTTAACAACTTCAATCACAAATATCAAACCCTAGATCCATTTTCATGACTTTCAAGGAAATCCTTAATGAATATGATTTTTATGCAATAAAAACTACCACATGTCTATCTGTAGACGAGGTATTGAAAAGAAGCAAATAAATCCCTACCTTTTGAAGCAAAGAGGAGACAACCCAAAAATCACCGGCGACAAAACCATGAACTACTTAGATAAAAAGAAAGCCCTTGACGAGATCTATAATCTTTCTTAAAGGACCAAGGTGAAAAGATAGCTCTAGATGAGTAGATCTAAAGATCTAAGTGAAAACGTTTGAGCTTAGAGAGAGAAGAGAAACTCACGATGTAGAGAGAGAAAAGAGAAAGAAAATGAAATGAACAAGTGTTTGGAGCCTATTTATAGTAGCAAAGTAATAATAGAATAATATCCCTAAAGTCAATGAAAAGTGAAAAATCTAGAAATCTCCTAGATATTGGTTTGTGATTATGTATCAATTTTAAGTAATAAATAACAATCCCAATCAAACAGTCAAAACAAATCGACACAACAATTTTATGTGAAAAAACCACAATTGGAGCGTCTCCAATTGTGATAAAAAAAAAACCACGGGCAAAAGCCACAAAACAATCCACTAAGGAGACAAAAAGGAATTACACAAGTGTACTGTCAATTACCTAGTGAATCCACGCTCGAATCGAACCGACCTCTATGTGCCTCTTCCAGCCCCGTCTTTACCTCGGAATTGTCTTGTACAATGTTGAATCCACAACGTCGATATCGAATCCACGGTGATGAGCCACACCAGAATCCACCAAAGCTTCTGCCCCAAATTCTCCAGAATCCACCGAAGAACAACTCTCTCTTTCGTATTGAACAAAACAAACAATCCTTTGATGTATACTTTTCAAATCGTGAGTTAAACTCAAACAAACATCAAAGAAACTAGCAAAGAAGCACCAGATGAAAACCCTAATTCTCAAAAAGAAGATCTGGAAGCCGTACCGCAAAATCTGATTGAATCGTACCTTTTATAGCAAACTATTCCGCGATCTCTACTCGAGCGCAGAAAGTTTCGCTCGAGCGCAAAAACACAACTTCTAGTACTTTTGTAAACAGTCCAAACTTCTGGAACCAAAGATTCTCCGGTCAAGCGCACAAATAGCCGCTCAAGCGGACAAGTAACTTTGATTGCATTTGTGCCTTTTGCTTCAGGGGTGCTGTCCTTCGACCCTGCCTAGGCGCTACCCCAGACCCGCCAAGGAGCGTTGCCCCCTAGACCCTCGTGAGCTGACCGGGTAGTTCGATCCTCGACATAATCAGCGAAGTGGCAAACATAAAAAAATAGACATCACAAACTCCTCTGCAAGGCACAATTCGGGTGAGATTCGCATCTAAAACTCACAGCCTCACTGAAATAAAAGAACGAATAAAATTATAACTGAAAGGGGTTTTGTCAAACGGGATTGCAAAGAATAAAAACCTAACAAAAAGAATAAGTCAAAACTCCCAAAAAGTAGGGCCCAAACCATACCAAAAAATCTAGAAATTAGTCATAGGGGTCGACTCCCAAGGTAGTGGTGTCGACGCTCAAGAAGAAATGCTGAGACACTAATGTGTGCAGCAGACAAGGGTCGACCTTAGGAACCTGTAGTGTTGACCCTATAAACCAATAGCAACACCCAGAACACAGCAGTAGACATGGGTCGACCCCAAAACCCATGGTGTTGACCCCAAAAAACCAGTAAAGACACCAAGAGTAAGGCATCAAGGTGGTGCCAACCCTAGGAACCCATAGTGTCAACTCCATAACAAAATTTCTAAATTCCTAAAGAACTTTTCGACGAAATCAAGCGCAAACGAACAATCTTATCAAGTCCAAATCGAATTGTATTCCTCCAAAACTAAGATACAACAACTCCAAAGACTCTCAGAATGAAATTAAAGGAATTAAATACACTCTCCAATAGTTTAAAGGACACAAGCGCTACAAGAAATGCTAGTAATCAAGAAATCAATTACAGGAAAAAAAAATGTGCCTTTTAATCTTATTATGTTACACTAAAAATAAATAGGCATTGATTAGTAAATCCTATGTTGCTAGCTTGTGGGATGAAGGGTGGCTGCTATGCCTTGGCACAAAAGTTATTGTTGTGAACACAATGGGACATACTTCGGATCCTACATCGATAATCTAAATCGTTCACTTTTTTAGGCATGTCGAGTAGAATATCTCTGTAAAAATCACATTGATCGGATATCTGTAGCTCTATAAAAAAATAAATGATAAGTGTGATTTTGATTATAAAATTGAATACAAATTTGATTTGATCATAGGGCTACTAATGTTTGATTAACGCGATTTTTTACAAGGATATTCTACTCGACGTGCCTTAAAAGTGAATGGTCAGAATTATTAAGGTGGGATCCAGAGTAGGCCTCATTGTGTTCATAGTAGTGATTGTGGTGCAAAGAGGCACAACAACTACCCTCCATTCCAACTTATGACACACTTAGTGTAACACCCTAAAGAATGCCACGTATTGTAATTATATCATCATTCATCTTTGAATGCCTCAAGTCAAAATAACTATTCCATATCACAAGACACTCTAATTTAATTACCTTCCAATACTCTAGATATAAAAACATGAATTGTTAGGATAACAATTTAGGAGTTGAATACATTAGCTAGAAAGCTTAGGAATATCGGTATTTGATAGAAAGCCTAAATAGCCAAGAAGAAGTTGAACATGGGACTTTTGTATAGAAAATTTGGGTAAATATTGAAGAGTTAGGGAATTCCTTTTGGACTTGAGAATTGAATGCCCAGATGATTTAAGAAATCTTAAGTGAGGAGTTTAATGACTTTGGTCTAATGTATAGAAAAATTAAGTACAATTAGTAAAAGTTAAGCAAGATTAATTAAGACCTAAGTAGGATTAATTGGTCTAATGAGGATTAGGAACTAAATATGATTAATTAGAACTAAGCTTTGTTAATTAGGCTAATTAAACAATTAGTGAATTAACCTAATCAATTCCTACAAAAGAGAGAAAGTTGGAGAAAGATAAGATCTGAGAGGAGCTTGTTCATGAGAGTTAGCGGAGAAAAAAAGAGAGAAAGAAGGAAAAAAGGGAAAAACCAAAGGAACTTCAAGGTTTGAGCTTAGAAAATCAAAGAAAAATCATAAAAATGTAAAAAACTCAATCCTCTACCTAATATTGTTACTCTAATCTAGCTAGAAATTCATTTGAACTAAGATTTGGAAAGATTAAAATGAAGAGAAAATGAGAAAGTTTGAAAATTAGAAAGGGTTTGAAAGATTTGCATCAAAAACATATTTTGAAGTGTTTTTACCTTGAATTCATAGTATACAAGTGTTTATCTCCAATATACTCATCATCTATTCTTGTCTGGGAATCTCAAACAACATGTTTTGAAAATATTTGAATGAACAAAAATGAGGAAGATGAAAAAGAAACCAAGTTAGAGAATTCTTGGATTAAACATTGTTTCTAGTTAGTTTAATCTTAAAATCTTTGCAAACAAAAGAGTTTCCATGCATCTAGCACCATATTTACATGTTTTGGGACATTATATATATATATATATCATGTTTTGGGGTTTGGAAGTGAAGGAAATCAAGTTAAGTACCTCAAGAACTTGGAGAATAGTTTCAGCCTTGATTTCTACTTGTTGGGTGCTGAAGAGGTCACCACCGAGCGCACGAGCGTGTAGAACACAATCTACCTCCCTAGAGCCACCACTCAAGTGGCCTACTCCACCGCTCGAGCGGCCAAACCATTGCACGTGCGGCCAACCCTATTTCAGTCCACTTTCTTGTCATACCTTACAACTTCAAATGAGTATATCTCTTATCCGAATTTGGTTTTAAGCAATTCTTGAGTCTAAATTCAAGCCCCGGAAGTCTAGTTTCTAATGATGTGGTCTTACATCTAAGTTCTAAGTATAGAAAGAGATATGTTTAAATTAGTGAAGACTGCTCACTCTCTTCTTAATCATTTCATGCTAATTCCTTTTCTAACTTAGTTTTCTTTCATTTCATCCTATTTCCTTCAACTTGAAACATCTAAATATGGTATTTTTTAGTACAAAATATATGAAATTGTTGTAAAGTACTTAGGGTTTTTCAATGTACACCTTAGCACGTGATTAACACTTGATTAAGACTTGGATTCAGTCTTATAAAGGCACTAGATGATCTAAGGAAAGATTAAGAAACACTAAACTAAGTTAGAACACGTGGAATGAATTTAGAAACTTGCTCATTTAAGTGTTTTCAATATTTTGTTCTTGCTTTGTATAGGACAAGCACGGCTGGAGGAGAAACCCTTATGTAGGTGATGAAGAGTCTGAGTACGAAGAGAAGTTAATTAGAAGTCGGTCTTGTGTGTGTGTGCTGGTTTTGCAAAGCTATGCCATAAGTGTTGTATTTTATTTTATTGTTTAAGTCATGGAATAATATATATAACAATTCAAGAGGATTGTATGCTTTCATTTCATATAGTTATGGATTGCTCTAAATGAATCTTTTAAATGGACTTAATATAAGTAAATAATGGCTTCTGCATTTAAAAATGAAAAAAGTTGCCCCCAATTATCATAGGAGTCCAAAATGTTTTGAAAGTTAAGCCTTTGGTAATCCACGACGACTGACCAATCACTACACCATTATGTTTGGGGCGGCACGTGGTCGTGACACTTAGTCCCATAGATATTCTTGCAATGTAAAAAGTCATATATTAAATTATAATCTTCTAAATGAAACATACCTACATGTGGAAACGTAAAATGTATATGTGAATATGATATTTCAAATTGAAAAATCGTAGTTGTCATATTAGGTTCCATTGTCACATTTTAAGAATAACACATTAGAATGATGCGAACAATTTCAAATTAAAATTTTTCAAATGAAACATACCAACATTTGAAAACCAAACATAGTATTATCTAAGAATTTTTAGGAAATATAGTGAAAGGATGTTGATTGAGGCCAAATTGTACAACACTGAGGCCGATAATTAGGATCTCTTAACCCTACTTGCCTGTCAAATTATATATTTTATGCATGTTTAATGTCAATCAGGTTGGACATAGTGGGAGCATAAAATAAGCAAAAATGCAGAAAGTGTGAAAAAAAATGCTTCCCGCATGTGCGAAGGCCCATTCCCATACGTACGACCCATCCATCGTAGCTAAACAGGCCCTAAAGAAATTGCATATGTGAAGGCTCATTCCTGCACGTGCGAAACCCTCGCCGCACGTGCAGTGGCAATTCTCGCACGTACGGCCCTACCTCGGGAAGTTTGCTTGATATTTTGAATGTGGGGAAAAATTATAGAGATATAAAAAGATAGAAAAAAAGGCTGGAATGGGGTTCTAAAAAATTGAAGGAGAAAGAGGGGGCTAGGGTTTGGAAAAAGGTGATTCTCAATCTTCAAAGCAAATTTCCATGGAGGGTTCCATCTCTTCCACCTTTTCCCACTCCTCTATGAGTGGCTAGGCTCTTCTTTTCTAGGGTTTTGATGAAACCCTAGCTATGTAATTATGTTTTCTCTTTGCTTTTTGATTATGTAAAGGTTTGAACAAATTATATGGTGTTTAAGAAGTTTCAAACATATATTTTTCATTATCTCTTTAAGTATTCTGCTTTCTGTGATTGTTGAATGCTTTCTATACAATGGTTTTGTAGTCTTTCATATTCAAGGTATGAGACGAACCATACTACGAGGGACGAGTCGTGTCACTATCCTAGTTTAGAGCGAACGATTCGTACTACTTGAAATGGTTTGTGCCTGTACATTGAACATGATGATTTTCTTGATAAATGCTTTGAACTTGTAGTTGCAAAGTATTATTTCATTCGAACCATAGAATAATTAATTTCAAATTGAAACATTATTTACGTAACTAGTGGTGAACTCATTGCCCTAGGTTTTTTCCCAAATTAGTAAATTCATCTTTACTTATAATTGCTAGTTTAATCACTTTGTTTAATTTAATTATTATTAGTTTATGAATCCCTCAATATTTTTATCAAAATTAATTTAGGAATTTAGCATTTAAATTAGTTTAATTTCACAATTATTCATGCGGATCGATACCTGGACTTACTATTATTCTAAGGAATTTGGTATAGTTTAGTGTTTATGTTTGGTGTGTGAAACGACCCATCAAATTTTGGCGCCGTTGCTGAGGACTTATGGAGAAATTGAGTAATTTAAAGTTACATTCCTATTTTAATTTTTGGTTTAGGATTTTATATTTTAGTTTGCTAAGTGTGTCAGAGTTTTTGCAAATGGAGCTATCATTGAAGTGCAAGCGGAGCGTAACCGAACTTTAAAAACAAACCACAGCACTAAAGTGCTTAAAAAAAAAAAAATATGAAGAAGCAAATACTCACAAGCAAAGCACCAAAGTGCTAAAAAGAAAGAAAGAGCTCAAGTGGAGGTTAAAGACAACGGTCTACACATCAAGCACTCATAGGACGAGCAAAGCGTTTTCGTTAAATCGCTGTGAGTATTTTCTCCTTTGGTATTTTGTTTTCATAACTTAGCGCACAAGAGTCGGAACCTAGTGTGTGTGTGTGTGTGTGTGTGGTGTATGTACGAGTGCCATTCTTGCTGCCCTGAATTGGGTAAACATGTTTGCTTATTTTAAATGGAAAGAATCATAACCTCTATCTGACCTCATTTTTCTTAGAAGAAAAATATTAAATTTTACTCAGGAAGCAGATGAGTTATTTTGTCATTGTTGGAAACGATACAAGAGTTATGTAAATGCTTGTCCACAGCATGGCTACAAAATGACTCAACTCATTGCTTTCTTTTATAATGGGTTGAACTCTCAAATAAGTCAATTTGTAGACACAATGTGGTCAACTGAAAATTTTGAGATGTTCCCAGCTAAGGTGTGGATTTCTTTTTACTAACTCATTCAAGACTTTCATAAGAGTGCATGCTGTGAGATTTTTGAAAAAGAGTGGCAAATTGAACCCAGTGAAGCCACCACATATCTCTCTAGTGATCCAACAACTGATATGGAGTTAGTATTTTTGTCACTTGAGCCTACCGTTGCACTCATAAATATGACAGAAACTCTCTTCATAGTTTTAGCCTCTCATATGGAAGAAATTGAAAGGGATTTAACTGTAGAAACTTATAGTGATAAAGTAAATCAGCATAGGTGAGATTTTATTTTTGGTTTTGATCTTATTTTGTCCACCCATAAGATTACTTTACACACTATACTTTTCACAAACATATTTTTCCACTCTGTGAATCCTCTTCCCACAAGTCATTTACAACCTAGTCCCGCACTGCTGGACGGGTTGATTTATTTTTGTTACAGGGACCCATATCTCATAAATTGGAAGAAAATGTGAAAATAAGTTTGTGTTGATATTTGGCTAAAGACAATAAATTCAGCTCTAATTATGAGGAAACCTGAGCATTTTAGTTTTAATTATTTATTTATTATTTTGTGTGTTTTCAATGTGGTGTGTCAGTCACCAACCAAAAAAAAAAAACATAGATCGCACGTGCGGCCCACTTGGGCGCACAAGCGACCTATCCCAATTTGGCTACTGCTGAACAGCAGCTAGAGAGGCCCATAATTCGCCTCACGTGTGGCCCAAAAAAGAAAATAAAATAAAAGAAAAGAAGTGTGTGGGTGTGTGTTTGGTTTGTATCTACCTCGTTGGATGTGCACCTACAATGTCTGGTAATATTCTCTCTCTTCAATATTTACTTCGCATTTGTTTCCATTGAGGTCAATGTCATATTCAAGTTACGGGATGAGGGTATTTTTTTTTGTGTACTTCTACTTGGCTCATAAAACAATTCATATTTGTACTTGCTGCACTTGATTGCATTACTTCATTTGATGTTCACTTTGTGCCAATATGGTAGTGATATAAGCATATGTTAATTAAGGAACATAGTGGACTTGTATGAAAAGGGTTTATTGGGTCAATCCTTGCATGTAATGTTTGCACTAGGAGAGTTGTTTGTGTTTGTTGTATTAGTACACTTGTCATGAATATGCTTTGAATCACATGAACACACTTTCATAGCGGTGACCTCTCTATTCTAATCCTTGATGTACATCATTGACAATTGCTAATGTTGCAGAAAAGAATAAATAAATAGCCTTGATTCTCACAAAATAAAAAAACAAAAAAACCAAACAAACTTGACTTATTTGGATTCGTAGCCTCTTTAACTCGAGTTATTAAGCCTATCGGGTGTCTCTACACCTAATGCCCTAAAACCGTTTATTTTGGGAGTCATTGGCTCAATACTTGCTACATGGGTTAATTAGAAAGCTTAAGGGACATAGACATTGCACAGTTAAGGAAAAAAATAAAAAAATAAAGACTTGTTCGGGTTCGCAGCCTTTTCAGCTCGAGTTATTAAGCCCGTACGGGTGTCTTCACACCTAGTGTCCTAAAGTCGTCTGGTTTGGGAGTCATTGGCCCAATGCTTGTTACACGGGTTGATTAGAAAGCTAAATGGATCAGGACATTGCGCAGTTTTTCAAAACCAAAAAAAAAATAATAAAAAAAATATTTGATGAGAATTTTGGTTGCAAAAGTTTAGTTTTTTTGTATATGTTGGGTGTTATTGTGAGTTACACTGGGCTATTATAGTGGACAGTTAACTAGTTATGGGGAATGCACTTTACACCAAGGGCACTGATAATATGTTTACTAGCATTTATAAGTACATGGGACTTAACTTTTGTATTAACTGAATTGTAGTTTTTACTCAATAGATTCCTTCATGCTTGTCCACTGTGCCTTCAATGACTAATCATGTCTTAATATCACGTTGTGGTTGGCACATAAGTTAATTGATAGTTGGAGTAGTGTGATTACTTAATTGTTGTTGAGCAGATATGAATATGTTGATGTTTGTGACTATCATGTCTAGAAACCGTCCGGAGACTATACTCGTCCACTTGGGATAACTTTAGGGTTTAAAGGCTTGTTGCATATGCTAAATGCAATCGTTCTTATCACGAAAGAGGATGTAGCTAGATTTTGTTTAATTTTATTTTTCTTTCTTTATTCCTTGCCTGATGACTAGCAAGTTGTAAGTTGGGGGATGTGATTGAGGCCAAATTGTAAAACACTAAGGTTGATAATTAGAATCTCTTAACTTTAGTTGCCTGTCAAATTATATATTTTATACATGTTTAATGTCAATCAGGATTGACACAGTAGGAGCATAAAATAAGCAAAAATGCAGAAAATGCAGAGAAAAATGCTTTCCGCACGTGCGGAGGCCCAGTCTCATATGTGTGGCCCATCCATCGTAGCCAAATAGGCCCTAAAGAAATTGCATATGTGGAGGCCCATTCTCACAGGTGCGGAACCCTCGCCATAGGTAAGGTGGCAATTCTCGCACATGCAACCCTACCTCGGAAAGTTTGCTTGATATTTTGAATGTGGGGAAAAATTATAGAGGTATAAAAAGATAGAAAAAAAAAAAGCTGGAATGGGGTTTTGAAAAATTGAAGGAGAAAGGTGAGTCTAGGGTTTGGAAAAAGGTGATTCTCAATCTTCAAAGCAAATTTCCATGGAGAGTTCCATCTCTTCCACCTCTTCCCACTCCTCCATGAGTGGTTAGGCTCTTCTTTTCTAGGGTTTTGATGAAACCCTAGCTATGTAATTATGTTTTCTCTTTGCTTTTTGATTGTGTAAAGGTTTGAACAAATTGTATGGCGTTTAAGAAGTTTCAAACATATATTTTTCATTATCTCTTTAGGTATTATGCTTTCTATGATTGTTGAATGCTTTCCATACAATGGTTTTGTAGTCTTTCATATTCAAGGTATGAGATGAACCATACTACGAGGGACGAGTCCTGTCGCTATCCTAGTCTAGAGCGAACGATTTGTACTACTTGAGATGGTTTGTGCCTGTACATTGAACGTAATGATTTTTTTGATAAATGCTTTCAACTTGTAGTTGTGAAGTTTTATTCCGTTCGAACCATAGCATAATTGATTTCAAATTAAAATCTTATTTACGTAACTAGTGGTGAACTCAATGCCCTAGGTTTTTTCCCAAATCAGTAAATTCATCTTTACTTATAATTGCTAGTTTAACACTTTGTTTAATTTAATTATTATTAGTTTATGAATTCCTCAATCTTTTTATTAAAATTAATTTAAAATTTTAGCATTTAAATTAGTTTAATTTCACAATTGTCCTTGTGGATCGATACCTGGACTTACCATTCTTCTAAGGAATTTGGTATAATTTAGTATTTATATTTGGTGTGTGAAACGACCCATCAGATGTCACGTGTACATTTTCAAATTCAATGGAATTTAGTTAAGAAAATTCATAAAAATTTTCGGTACATACATTTTTGGGATTGGATTTTCACATAAATTTTTCAAAACTAAAATCTAAATCATATATTATTTTCTTGATATTTTTCTATAATTAATTTCTTTGGAATTTCAGTTAAAAAAAAAATTCTTTGGACTTTAGCATTGTTATATTATTACAAAATTTAATTTTAATTATTAATATTGATAAAATTTTTTTTAGTGAAAATCATTGAAAAGTCCAATCTAACAGTTGCGTAAGGTGTTAGGTCCAGTGAATATTTTTTGTTGGTGAGAGATCCACCTTTTATGAAATAGTTTTGTGGAAAGTTGTCACGATCCAAACCCGCCCTATGGGCTTAGCATCGCAATCGGCCAGTAATCCGTGATTACCGAAGGCCTGCTTAACAGTAAAGACAGTAATACAGAGTAAGGGGTTGGCGGAAGCCAAACAATAATAAAAAGAGATGTCCAATGAGTTGTGACAATCTGAATGCGAAAAGACTTTTATAAACAAGCCACATTCGTAATCAAAACATATATATATATATATATGTCATACACAAATATCCAAGTTAGGAACCAAATCCTTTCACCATAACTGTACAGTCAAGTCTTAAACATTTATTACAGATCAGAGACAAAAGGGTGAAACAGAGACACCCCAAAGCAGCCTTAGCTTGAATGGACTTGGAACCTCGAAGTGTGGCACAAAGGTTGGCTTGACAAAACGGGAACTTAACTTGACAGTCCTAGCTTCGGTCCAGTGGCTGGACACCTATATATAAATATAAACAGTGAGCTAAAACCCAGTGAATAACAAATGCGTAAAGGGGTTAAGAATGAATGTCATTTCAATAATTAAAACAGTCAATTACATCTGTAGATCAGTTATTCAATCAGTGGCTCATATTTCATGCCATAACAGTTATTTAGAAACCATAGTAGTCATATGTGGTACATCCAATAGCAAGACAGTGTAGTAGGTCTTAATAGACCGAACAGTCAGTTGATGGCCATCATAACAGTAAACAGTTGTAGTTCCAAACAGTGGAACTGACAGAGATCTTTGTAACAGTAGCAATAACAGTACAGTAACAGTAAGTTGCTATGGATGCCACGAATACAGTTTACAAATAGGACAAACATTCATTCAGTAAATAATATTATTTCAGAAAGCTGTACAGTCAATCATTCAGAAATAGTTGTAATTGAACGTATCTTTACAACATTGTTACTCACAGAGTACTGGGCTAAAGACAGGTTAGTCAACGTCCTCGGGTGCCAACCCTACACAGTTGCAGAACGAACACACACACACACACTAAGTTACACACTTGGGATTAATAGCTTAGCCCCTAAACTTGACTTGGTGTGGTTTTATAACATTATCCTCATTAAGATGCCTTAAACTTGACCTAGGAATGCCTAGGATGAAATGAGGACGCAAAAAATGTACTTTAAAACACTTTTCAAAATTTGCTGAAACAGGGGTCCACGCTCGAGCTTGTCTTTCTACGGTCGAGCGGGCATGCAGACGATGAAGCTCCGCTCGAGCGTGACTTCTTTCACTCGAGCGGACTGCAAACTCATGAAAAGTACTGGATGCATGATATTCACGCTTGACGGGTGCTCGACCTCCGCTCGAGCGTGAGACTCAGACCCTCGCTCGAGCGTGAATTCTCTCGCTCAAGCGGGCTGCAAAACATATAAACTTCTGGGCACATGCATTTCACGCTCGAGCGTGACTTCTCTATGCTCGAGCAGAAGTGCATGTACTCAGAGTGTACGCTCGAGCGCGAAGTCCTCCGCTCGAGCGTGGATCCAAAATCTGGAATTTCCAAATTGATCCCCAAGCACAAAATTCAATCTTTAAAGCTTCAAATTCGATTCTTTTGGGTTAATTTTCTGGAAAACACTTAAAAACCCATAATACAACATGTTTGAAAGATCCTTTTATAAAATCAAGCCCAAAGGTGTGATAATTGAACACAATTTTGAATGAAACTCAATGAACATAGCAAGAACACAACATGCATGAGTTCTTATGAATTCCAATGCTCCAAAACATGGTCAAATGCAAGATTGAACTCCAAAACATGGTGAATTCATGGACTACAACCAAAATATGGACATGCATGTGGAATTTCTCATGTAATGACCTCAAAATTCAATGACATGGACATGCATGCAAACATAGCTACTCAATACAACACTTTAAGCCATATCTTGGCTCTAATCTCCAATATTCCCATGAACCATGCAAGAAATAACTTAAATTCACAATTAAGAGGAAGAACTCCCTACCTTAAGTCTTGGATTCTAGGTATGGAAGCTCAAATATGCAAATTCTCTTCAATTCTTCTAATTTTCCAAGCCAAATTTCTTGTTGAATCAATTCTCTCCCATCTCCCTCTCTCTCACGGCTTTACAAGATGATGGATGAAGAAATGATGTGTCAAAAGTGTATGAAGTGGGGAGGAGTTAGCCTAGGATTATCCACTCAATGGCATAAATGCAATTAACTCAGGTTGATGTAATTTAACATTATTTAATTTAATTTAATCATACCAAATCAAATTTTAATTAAACCTACCATAAAATCACATAAATTCTAACTAGCATAAAACACTAATCAATTTCTGAATCGGTCGCCGATAAGGCTTTCAATTCGCAATTCGAATTAAAAACACGAACAGATCATTCAGTAATCAAACAGATAGAAATGCATTTAAGACAATACACTCATGCAGTCAATTCAAGATTTCATTCTAATTAATTGCTCATCATGCTCAATCACAGTTTAACACTAATCAGAGGTGAGGGTTGTCACAGTCTTCCCTCCTTAAAAGAGTTTGGTCCTCCAAACTCGGATTACCTTCATTTTGGAAGAACACTGGGTTCAGGGGCAACAATTCAGGATATCTTTTCATCATATCGTCTTCCCTTTCCCAAGTGGCATAAACGCCACCATGGTTTTGCCAATCCACTTTCACCAACGGGATTTCTTTATTCCTCAATTTCTTGATTCGTCGATTTACAACCTAAATAGGCCATTCTTGATAAGTGTAGTCATCACTTAGCACTACACGGGTGGGCTCAATAACATGGAAGGGATCCTGAAGATAATCCCTCAACATTGAAATATGGAAGACATTATGCATATGCTCCATTTCAGGAGGAAGTGCTACTTGATACGCCACCAAATTAACCTTTTTAATGATTTCATACGGCCCAACATATCTCGATGCTAGCTTACCCTTAACTCCAAAACGAGTCTGTCCTTTCATTGGTGTCACTTTAACAAAAACATGATCACCCACTTCATATTCCCTATCTCGCCTTCGGACATCTGCATAACTTTTCTGTCGGCTTTGTGCGGTTTTCAATCTTTGTTGAATCAGTTTCACCTTTACGGTAGTCTCATGTACAATTTCGGGACCAAGCAAAGGCCCATCTCCAATTTTTGCCCAGCAAATAAGAGATCGACATTTTCTGCCATATAAAGCCTCGAAAGGCACCATACCAATGCTCGAGTGAAAACTGTTGTTGTAGGCAAATTCAACCAAAGGTAAATGATTTTTCCAATTTCCTTGGAAATTGAGAACACACATACGCAGTAAGTCTTCCAAAGTCTGGATGGTCCTTTCTGATTGGCCATCTGTCTGAGGATGGCATGCACTGCTCAGTCTCAATTCAGTACCCAATGCTGCCTGTAGACTTTGCCAAAATCTTGACATAAACTTCGAGTCCCTATCAGAAACAATAGACACAGGCACTCCATGCAATCTAACAATCTTATCAATATAAATTGTAACCAATTTGTCTGCATTGTAAATTGTTTTGACAGGTAAGAAGTGAGCAGATTTAGTCAATCGATCAACAATAGCCCAAATTGAGTCCATACCTTTACTGGAGCGAGGTAATCCGACAATGAAGTCCATAGTGATATGTTCCCATTTCCACTCTGGTATCGGTAAGGGCTGAAGTAAGCCTGCGGGTCGTTGATGTTCAGCTTTAACTTGTTGGCAATGTAGGCATTTCGATACAAACTCCGCAATTTCTTTCTTCATTCCCGGTCACCAGAAGTTAAGTTTCAAGTCTTGGTACATTTTTGTATTTCCCGGATGGATGGAAAGTTTTGAATTGTGGCCTTCCTGCAAAATTTGCCTTTTTAATTCAGATTCATTTGGTACACATAATCTTTCCTGGAATTTTAACAAATTGTTTTCAAATTTAAAGTCCGGCCTCGGTTTGGATTCCTATTCATCAATGATCTTCTTCAAGAAGTCATCTAGGTGTTGTTTCTCTTTAATCTCTTCAATAAGTGTCGGTTGAGCAGAAATAGCAGCCAATGTCCCACATTGTTCTCGTAAAACAGTCTCAACCTCCAATTTTTCAAGGTGACATAGCAGTTCTTTCTGTCCGGTGAGTAAACAGGCCAAATTCCCAATTGATTTCCGACTCAGTGCATCGGCAACGGTGTTAGCTTTCCCCAGATGATACAAAATTTGCAAGTCATAGTCTTTTATCAGTTCTAACCATCTCCGCTGCCTCATGTTCAACTCTTTCTGTGTACAAAAATATTTCAGACTCTTGTTATCTGTGTACACTTCACGTGTTGCCCCATATAAGTAGTGGCACCAAATTTTCAATGCAAAAACCACTGCGGCAAGTTCTAGGTCATGAGTAGGGTAGTTCTTTTCATGCGGTCTCAATTGTCGGGAAGTATATGCAATAACTTTACCATTCTGCATTAATACACATCCCAAACCCTTATAAGAAGCATCACTAAAAATAGTAAATCCATCCGTACCTGAGGGTAGGGTGAGAATCGGTGTAGTCACAAGTCGAGTCTTTAATTCTTGAAAAGCTTATTCTCTCTGGTCGGTCCAGTCAAATGATATTCCCTTTTAAGTCAATTGAGTCAATGGTAGGGCGATTTTGGAGAAATCTTTCACAAACCTTCTGTAGTACCCGGCTAAGCCCAAGAAACTTCGAATTTCGGTAACATTAGTCGGTCCAGGCTAATTCACCACCGCTTCAATCTTCTGTGTGTCAACTGAAATGCCATCCTTACTAATCACATGCCCCAAAAACATAACATTATCAAGCCAAAATTCACACTTTGTTAGTTTTGCATACAGTTTCTGTTCTCTTAAGGTCTGTAAAGCAATTCTCAAATGACGCTCATGTTCTTCCTTACTCTTGGAATAAATCAAAATGTCATCTATAAAAACAACCACAAATTCATCGAGGAATGGTTTGAAAATTCTGTTCATAAGGTCCATAAATGCAGCAGGTGCATTAGTAACTCCGAAAGGCATAACAAGAAATTCATAATGTCCGTACCTCGTTCGAAAGGCAGTCTTTTCAATGTCCCCTATCTTGACTTTCAACTGGTGATATCCGGATCTAAGGTCAATCTTGGAGAAAACTTGAGCACCCTGTAACTGGTCAAATAAATCATCAATACGAGGTAGTGGGTATTTGTTTTTCACTGTTACCTTGTTCAGTTCACAGTAGTCAATGCAGAGTCTTAGTGAGCCGTCTTTCTTCTTCACAAATAGAACTGGTGCGCCCCACGGTGAAGTACTAGGTCTGATGAATTTCTTATCTAACAATTCTTGCAGCTGAATTTTCAATTCTTTTAACTCAGTAGGTGCCATTCTGTACGAAGCTTTGGAAACTGGCTGTGTACCTGGTAACACTTCAACAGTGAACTCTATCTCCCTATCAATCAAATCCTCGGGTAGATCATCTGGAAAAACATCTAGAAATTCTCTGACTATAGGAATACTGTCCACATTAGCTTTAGCATCAGTAGGTACAATCAAAATGCAACATAAATACCCTTTACATCCCTTTTTAATCAATTTAAAAGCTTTCATGGACGAAATCAGATATAGGGGAGGTACTACACCAATTCCGTTAAACACAAATTCAAGTAGACCAGGTGGATGAAAAATAACTTGTTTCGTTACACAGTCAATAGAAGCATGATATTTTGTTAACCAGTCCATTCCCAAAATTACATCGAAATGATCAATGTTCAAAGGCAATAAATCAATATACAAATGTACGTCCCCAACAATGATTTCACATGCAGGATACATATAAGCACAAGTCATGGATCCCCCAGCAGGTGAAGAGACAGCTAACAAATAGTTCATGGGTTCTAGGGGTCTATTTAATTTTCGTGAAAAAGTATGCAAGACAAATGAATGTGTAGACCCCGAATCAATCAGAATATAAGCATTTTGGGCACAGATTAAGAGTATACCTGACACAACTGTCTCGGTGTTCTGTACGTCTCCTGGTACAAGTGCAAACACCCGGCCTTGCCTTAAAGACTCCTTTCCAGTGGCTTTGGGGTTGGGTTTTGGTGTAACAGTTGATGCTACGGCACTAGCTGCAGCTTTACTATTGCCTTGGGACGTAGAAGGGCAATCTTTGACCATGTGGCCTCCCTTGCCACACTTGTAACAAGCACCAAAAATTTTATAGCAAACCCCCTTGTGCCTTTTTCCACATTCGGAACAAGGTGGCATGGAACCACTTCCCTGACTAGAACTGTTCGTTGACCCTGTATTTTGCTTCTTATTCGATGAACTGTTTCGGCCTTTCTTAAACTTAAAGCCCCATCTCTTACCGCGCCACTCAGTCACTGGTGTTTCAGTCTGTTTCAATGCTTCGATATTCGACTCAGCTATTATTGCTTAGCCAAGAACATCCACATATTTGAGTAGTTTCAAGACGTTGATTTGATCAAATATCTCTACATTGAGCCCGCCTTCAAACTTCCTAGCCTTTTTATAATCAGTGTCCACCATGTGTGGTGCATACCTGGCGAGCTCAGTGAATTTAGATTCATATTCTGCTACGGACATGGTACCTTGTTTCAACTGTTCAAATTCGGTTACTTTGTGATCCCTGACACACTAAGGGAAGTATTTTTCAAAGAAGGCTTCTTTAAATTAAGCCCAAGTCATAGCATTACTGGTGTCACGAACAAGCATTTACTACCGTCTGCCTCTTCTTGTAAAGTGAAGGTAGCCAGTAATACCTTGTGTGCTTCAGAACACGGGAACACTTCAAAAAACTTTTCAGTTTCTAGAACCCATGCCTCGGCCTTTAGTGGTTCAAGGCCTCCTTGGAATGATGGTGCTTTCATTTTGTTGAACTTCTATGTCAAGGCAATTACATCATCATGAACATTTAGTTCCAGTTGTACTGGAGGAGATGGAGGCTGTTGGTTCTATTGTTGCCTTAGGGCCTCGGTTAATAGTTCAATCGTTCTTTCTAACCTTGCCATTCTTACCTCAGATGATTCAGATTCATCGGCATTTCTTACATTCTCCATTTCACTATAGGCAATATGGTAATAATAAACATAGGAAATTGCTAACTTAAGCACATTAACACGTTAGCACATATATTCATATCATAGCCACACACACTTTCTCGTGTTCATGCAATGCCCTAATTACTTTTCTAGGACATCCTATAGCTCATTTGGACAGGTGTGTGCGGTATAACTCGTGCTTTGATATCGCTCTGATACCACTCTGTCACGACCCAAACCCGCCCCTATGGGTTTAGCATCACAACCGGCCAGTAATCCGTGATTACCGAAGGCCTGCTTAACAGTAAAGACAGTAATATAGAGTAAGGGGCTGGCGGAAGCCAAACAGTAATAAAAAGAGATGTCCAATGAGCTGTGACAATCTGAATGCGAAAAGACTTATATAAACAAGCCACATTCGTAATCAAAACATATATATATAGGCATATACAAATATCCAGGTTAGGGACCAAATCCCTTCACCATAACTGTACAGTCAAGTCTTAAACATTTATTACAGATCAGAGACAAAAGGGTGAAACTGAGACACCCCAAAACAGCCTTAGCTTGAACGGACTTGGAACCTCGAGGCGAGGCACAAAGGTTGGCTTGACAATACGGAAGCTTAACTTGACGCTCCTAGCTTCGGTCCGATGCCTTGACACCTACATATAAATATAAACAGTGAGCTAAAGCCCAGTGAATAACAAATGCGTAAAGGGGTTAAGAATGAATGTCATTTCAATAATTAAAACAGTCAATTACATCTGTAGATCAGTTATTCAATCAGTGGCTCATATTTCATGCCATAACAGTTATTTAGAAACCATAGTAGTCATATGTGGTACATCCAATAGCAAGACAGTGTAGTAGGTCTTAATAGACCGAACAGTCAGTTGATGGCCATCATAACAGTAAACAGTAGTAGTTCCAAACAGTGGAACTGACAGAGATCTTTGTAACAGTAGCAATAACAGTACAGTAACAGTAAGTTGCTATGGATGCCACGAATACAGTTTACAAATAGGACAAACATTTATTCAGTAAATAATATCATTTCAGAAAGCTGTACAGTCAATCATTCAGAAATAGTTGTAATTGAACGTATCTTTATAACATTGTTACTCACAGAGTACTGGGCTAAAGACAGGCTAGTCAACGTCCTCGGGTGCCAACCCTACACAGTTGCAGAACGAACACACACACACTAAGTTACACACTTGGGATTAATAGCTTAGCCCCTAAACTTGACTTGGTGTGGTTCTATAACATTATCCTCATTAAGATGCCTTAAACTT